>BGNK01002806.1:62197-90927 GCA_003297005.1 Symbiodinium sp. clade A Y106
GGCCCCGGCTTCTAGCAAGGAAGTAACAATTTCAGTATGCCCTGCTCTAGAAGCTAGCATCAGGGCAGTGGTGCCACCATGGCTGGCTAAGTTTGTGTCGGCACCGGAATCCAGCAGCAAACGAGCAATGTCGGCATGACCATTTTCAGAAGCCACCGCGAGGGCTGTGGAACCCTCGTTATCGCGACAGTTCTTGTCGGCACCGGCATCCAGCAGCAAACGGACAACTTCCGCTTTGCCTGTCGAAGAAGCTATAATTATTGCCCGATCACCGTTATCGGGAGCAGCAAAGTCCTTGTCGGCACCGGCTTCCAGCAGCAAACGCGCGATCTCAGCATGCCCTTCNACTTCCGCTTTGCCTGTCGAAGAAGCTATAATTATTGCCCGATCACCGTTATCGGGAGCAGCAAAGTCCTTGTCGGCACCGGCTTCCAGCAGCAAACGCGCGATCTCAGCATGCCCTTCTTGCGAAGCTAGCATCAGGGCAGTGGCGCCGTCATTGGTAGCTAAGTTCATGTCAGCACGGGCATTCAACAGCAATCGCGCAGTGTCTGCGTGGCCGCGTTCAGAAGCTGCCATCAGCGCAGTGAAACCGTCATTGTCGCGACAGTTCTTGTCGGCACCGACATCCAGCAGCAAACGGACCACTTCCGCTTTGCCTGCCAAAGAAGCTAGCATTATTGCACGATCACCGTTATCGGAGGCAGCAATGTCCTTGTCGGCACCGGCTTCCANGTCGGCACCGACATCCAGCAGCAAACGGACCACTTCCGCTTTGCCTGCCAAAGAAGCTAGCATTATTGCACGATCACCGTTATCGGAGGCAGCAATGTCCTTGTCGGCACCGGCTTCCAATAGCAAACGAGCGATCTCAGCATTGCCCTCTTGACATGCCAGCATCAGGGCAGTGGTGCCGTCGTGGGCGGCAGCAAAGTCCTTGTCGGCACCGGCATCCAGCAGCGATCGCAAAATGCTTGCATGCCCATGAATAGAAGCAACCATCAGGGCATTGTTGCCGTCATTGTCACACAAGCTCTTGTCGGCACCGGCATTCAGCAGCACATGTACACTTTCCAGGTGGCCTCCTTCACAAGCCAGATTCAAGGCGGTATCGCCCTCAGTGGTTTGCATGTTCTTGTCCGCACCGGCTTCCAGCAGCAGATGCAGAACTTCCACATGGCCTGCGTAAGNTTCCAGGTGGCCTCCTTCACAAGCCAGATTCAAGGCGGTATCGCCCTCAGTGGTTTGCATGTTCTTGTCCGCACCGGCTTCCAGCAGCAGATGCAGAACTTCCACATGGCCTGCGTAAGAAGCCGCCGTCAGCGCGCTCATCCCTTGTGAACCGACCATGTTCGGGTTCTGGGGCAGCTGCAACATGGTCTCCACCTGCAGGCTTTCTCCATACTTCAAGCACGAGATTTCTGGGGAAGCTCACCGAAANAGCGCGCTCATCCCTTGTGAACCGACCATGTTCGGGTTCTGGGGCAGCTGCAACATGGTCTCCACCTGCAGGCTTTCTCCATACTTCAAGCACGAGATTTCTGGGGAAGCTCACCGAAATCCGGGGTTTTGGGTTCAGAGATGGTTCCGAAAGGCAGAGTTTACGAAGTTTAGGTCGGGCAGAAGAGGCCTCAGTTGCGGAACCGTTCGCTGCAGCAGTCACCAGCTCCTCGACTTGTGTCTGCGTGGCGTCGGAATGCGTAAGCAGGACCAGCTCCAAGTTTGCTGGCGAGCTCAAAGTGGCAGAATCATCTAAAGGACTGCCCCGAAAAAACAATCTTTGTCTGAACCGATTCGGCAGGCCGTGCAGCGTATTCAGTCGCTGCTTCAGCGCCCTCACGTCGGCCACTTCCTCCAAAGGTATCCTGACAACTTCCTCCCCTGACAGCATCCTGATGTGCAGCATGGCGTTGAAAAATTGGGCGACGAATGCGAGGTAGCCGCTTGATTCTTAGATCCCTGCCGACCGAGGTACTGCAACTTCGAAGCAAATATGGGCAGCAAGTCCACCAATTGAAGTGATCTTCTAGAAACAGATCCTACAACGAGGGCAGCCTGACAAACCCAAACCCTGATTGGAATGGGACTGAGCTCCCGCGGAAGCGACAAGAGCAGGAAGGCTGATACTAGCAAGCACAGCAGCAAAATGCCAGATCCCATCCGAGAGCTCTGTGTGCGGCGCAAGAACCACGCAAAATCCCGCCATAGGAGCCTAAGAAGCATCAGTAATCAGTAGTGGTAGTAGTCGTCGTCGTAGTTACGGTGCTGGCGGTGGTGGGTGGTGGTTGCGGTGGGACAGCACCCATCACGTACAGTCCAGAAGAGACAGCACATTCATACTCATGCCGCGCCACATAGAAGAGGAAGAGCACTCTTGAAGCGGCTGGACAGCATCAAGAACCCTAAACCCTAAACCTTAAAGCTCCATGGGGCAACTTCGTGCAAGCCTCCCAGCATCCTCAGAGTTAACCGGGAAGCCTGAAGCCGAAATAGATCTCCCCCGTGAAGACCCTGAAGTCCGTAGACCCTGGGATTACAGAACTTAAGCCTTCTAGCCCTGAGATACGGCCCAATCATACTGGGTTTAGGGTTTAGGGTTTAGGGTTGAGGGTTTAGGTATAAGCTCAATATCCATACAATCCGAATTGAAAAACTCTGCACTGCCGGGAGTAGGACCGGCGTAGGAGCTGCTTTCAAGGCAATGCTGATGCCGGCCGCTTGGGAGCCTCTTTGGAGGGCGAGTGTTGGGGTTTGGGGTTTAGGATTCAAGGGCTGTTTGCAAAACTTGTGCGGCTACACCCTTTCAATCCTAGCCCACACACACACACACTCCAAACCTCAATTCCCCAATCCTGCACCCTCAACCTTAGATCGAAGGCGTGGGGCCCAAGACCATCGCCGAAAATCCCATGTCTGTCTAGTGCTTAGTAGCGGTTGAATCTGAGCATCTGAAAGAGTAATGGACCCTTCAACGTGCAGCCTTCCAGCCAGAAACTCCCAGTAGCTGATGATGACGATACACCTGGACACCGAAAGCCCCTCAACCACGTAAAAATTGCATTAAAACCACCGAACACCAACAGCAGAACAAGTCTCGACCGCTCCGAAACGCCTGGCGAGCCACATTCTAGATACTCAAGGTCAGAACCCTAAACCGTAAACACAACTATCTCCTACACTCGCTTGCATCCACGACTTGAGTAAACTCCAAGTATTCTAACCTAAACCGCTGAAAGGCTCTAAACCTAAGAAGCCTCCCTCTGAAGAGCCTTTTGCACAGACTTGTATATGCCCGCCTGGATGTCGGATGTCAAAGCCTAACCCTAAACCCTATTAGGGTTTTTTCCGTCCTTTAGGGTTTAGGTTTCAGGATTTAGGGGTTTAGGGTCTTTCTACTGCCCTCACAACCCCCTGCATCCCGTCCTCCTCCGCAATCACTGGAACCGGGCGCACCTCCATGGCGGTGCCCTGCAACCATCTTCAAGGGGTTCTAGGGCTTATAAAGTTTAGCTTTTTTTTGGATGGCTCTCTTTCCCGTCTGCTAGGGTTTCGGGTTTCGGGTCTCAGGAAAAAGGTTTATGGTTTTCGTCTAGGGCTGTAGGTCTTTCGACTCTCGCAACTCGCACAAGGCAGGCTCGGATCCACAATCCGCTGTTGGCCTTAGGGTTTCGGGCTTTGGGGGTAGGGCTTCCGAGGCAATAGGTCTTTAGGATCCTACGTGCGGGGCTTTAGGCCTTTGGGCCTTTGGGGTGTGGGGCTTTAGGGCTCTAGGGCTTCAAGACCCGCGAGGAAGGAACGTACCAAGGCCCCTGGTCTTGACTTCCAGTGCACTCCTTTTCTAGGGGCGTCGAGCTCTCTGCGTAACTGAATTGTTGGCTGATGGCCAACGGCTGAGGGGTAGTTATATACAGTTTTGTAGGTTTCGAAAGGCAGCTTGAGGTTCGTAACAGATCGCTAGCGTAATGGCGTTCATATTGAGTTCATAGCGTCCCAAAACGTCGCAGAATGCTGGCGAAGGGCTTTTGAAGTGAGGGCTTCAGGATTTCCGGGGTCTTGCGAGCCAAAACCCGCGTGCCTGCTCTTCAACTTCGCAGCACACAACATGCTTGCAGGGGGGTCCGAGCGGATTCCCTTTGCAAATGCCGACCTTTTCAGAGATGGCTGCGGTAGTTCTGAAACGTTGCCGTAGAGAGACCATAATGATAATAAAGATAGCAACAGCAATATCAACAATAATAACGATAGCAATACTACATACAATACTTTTAACACGTTAGTAATGGTATTAGGCTTTAGGGACTATTACGGTTCAGAGTTTGGGGCTTAGAGCCTTCGTAAATTACATAGTTACACATCGTAAGTCTCTTGGGTTTCACTGTAACACGGACACTACTTGAAGGTTGAGGGGTTTCCAGGCTTTGTATATAAGCGCCCACCGCCTGGCAAGGCCGGGCGAGGTCTGTAGGCAAAAGGCTTTACGAAAGGGTTTCGGCCTGTTCAGGGCTTTTTTGGTTGATGGACTAGGGTTTAGGGTTTAGAATTTGGCTGAACTATGGTTGAATTCCAACTGAAAACCAGCAAAGACCCGGTGCCACAGACATCTTCCAACTGGCGACATGCTCTTAACCAGGACCCTCCTTGTACCCTCAAATAGGGGTACATGGTCCCAGCTAAACTCTCTTTTGCAAAGCTTGTCAAACTCCCGGGCGCGCATCTCAGAGGCAAGACTCTCAGCTCCAGTTGCTGGACCTGGGTTCATCTTCGGCTGCCCTCTCGCTTCAATTCACCCAAACATCCATTCAGTGCTGCACAAAGAGCCATCAGGTTTTTGCGTGCGCATCATAGCTAGACCAGCAAGCCCAGGACACAGGAGTCCGACCGCATGAACCATAGCACAAACAAGCAAACAACAACCTATGACTCACGAGTCCGACCGCATGAGACAAAGCAGGAGCAATCCAAACCGGGGGCCGGTTCCTGAAACTTTTCCGCATTACGTCTCCCCTCCTCCGGTTACAGCAAGGATTTGGAGGTTCATGGGTAGTTATAGGTGGGGTTCTAAGTCCCCTAATAGGATTTATAATTGCACTTACCCTACTTATAACCCCACTTATAACTACCCATGAACCCCCAAGTAGTCCTGAGCGTTGAAGTAAAAGCCGAGCCACGTCTGAGAGGAGCCGGGCCATGTGCAGCGCACTGGGGCTGCACGACTCAATGGTGCCTCTGAGGTCGAAAACCTATAGTCATAGGTTTAGGGTTTAGTAGGGTTTAGAGTTTAGGGTTTAGGGTTTAGTAGGGTTTAGGGTTTAGGTTTTAGGGTTTAGGGAGGGGTAGGGGGAGGGGAGGGGGACTTAATGCCCATAATAAGGACCTAATAAGGCCTGTTTAAGGAAGTGTAGTCCCCTGCCCCCCTCCCCCTTACCCCCCTAAGGGTCCCTATGATATAGTCTCCGTTGTAGTTCCTTTTTGGGATTATCTTATAGGATCCTAATGATATACTTGGTTAAACTAGCAAAAGGAACTACAATGGAGGCTATAGGAAGTATACCGTCGGTTCTCTGGGAAGCTCCGTCCAGGGCTCCGGAGGCTTAACCTTTTGGATTCATGAGACTTATGTTGGAGACCAGCAATTTTGAACACATCTCTAGCAAAACCCAAGAAGGGAGCGACGATGCTCTTCGATTCACAGCAACAATCTGAGGTGAGGAAAAGCCCAAAAAACCCTCGCCCATGGAGTGTAGCTCTCCGATCCCTACACCCAACACGCATAAATAAACACCTGAAACCCCAAACCGTTTTGCCCTGGGACTGCAGTAGCTGGTTGCATCGGCCGTCATGCGGCCCAGGAAAGCCAGTGCTGCACTCCACTCCTTCGCCTTGCGGATTGCGGAATTTGCATTAGCCCAACTGCTGCAAGACCAGTTCTCCAGCTAGGGCTCTAGGGGTCAAGGTGCAGGCTTGAACCCTAAACCCTATAAAACCTAAACCCTCGCGTGAGGCGTTTTTGAACCCAGGCTCAAATCCTGCATCAGCTGGGAAGCGGCAAATACCAACATGACTACTGCCACGTGAGGCATCCTACTATAGGGGCCTTAATTGAGTAGAGTTTGGGGTACAGTATACTATAACTATAAGAAGGAACCCCCACAAGAGTCTTGGTAATTATTAAAAGATCCTTTGAGGGCTCCTATAAGGGTTTCTTTAAGGGTTCCTTTAAGGGGATCCTACAAAGACCACCCTCCGAGGATCGCCTGCAGACCCCCGTCCCAAGGGAGCCTCCCGGGACGAACTTGCTATGGCGATATACCGGGTTCCCAGAGAGCCCCATACCCCTTAATTTAAGGAATATACCTTAAATTATAGAGGCCTTAATATTATGGTTAAAGGTATATTCCTTAATTAAGGGGTATTGGGTTCTCTGGGTTCTTGTGAAGGAACTTAATTTTAGGTTACCATAGTAGGAATCTATAGTGTATAACATGGTTATTTATAACATGGTTATTTAAGTCAAGCTACCATGCTAAGGAACCTCATTCATGTTACCATTAATCATAGGGACCTATAGATTGTTATTTAGTTTAAGTTACCATAATGAGGAAACCATAGTATTTACTATAGATCCCTGTTCAAGAACCCAGTATACCTTCCTTACTCCCATACATACCTACTTACATTGATGCACACTCACTTACTTGCTTACCTACATATACACATACATATATACATACATACAAACATGCATACAGACAGACAGACAGACCGACAAATCTACATGCATGCCAACATACATGCATGCATACATGCAGACAGACAAAAAGATGGCCTTGCTTGCTTGCTTACTTGTTTATGTGTTTCGATTCGTGTTGACTTATTGGTTTGTCTATACATCTGTTTCGCTATGTGTTGTCCTATCTATCTATCTCTTGCTTCGTTTCTTGATCTATGTTCTGTACATCGTTCTCTTCGTGTTAACCGGCAAATGAATCACCACATGTACGGTATGGCAACCCCCCCCCATCAAAAAATCCTAACCCAAAACCCACAACCCAAAACTAAACTTAAACTGCTACACGAAACCCAAAGCCCTAAACCCTAAACCCTACACCCTTAAAGCCCTAAACCCTAAACCCTAACCCCTAAACCCTAAACCCCGCCTCCGCCAGCCCCCGGAGCGCTGCGTTCGCTGCCGCCCCGCCTTTGGCCCTTTGAGCGGCTCGAAGTGCTAGTCGCCAGCGTCCGGCTGCGAAGCGCGGCTTGGGATTTCTGGTGTAGGGTTCATGGTTTACGGTTCAAGTGTCAGGGATTCAGGGTGTGTATCTATATATATATATATATAGATATAGATATAGATATAGATATAGATAGAGATATAGATGTAGATCTAGATGTAGATACAGAAATGTGTATGGAAGGATGGACGGCTTGGGGTAAACAGTCGTGGGTTCAGGGTTTAGGGTTGGGGCTTAAGCTTTACAGGAGCTCGAGTTCTTGGTCTAGGGAAGGGCTGGGGCTATTGAACGTATGTGCTTGTTTGGGTTCTTGCCTGGCCTTCTCCGTATCTGATTCTCACAGTCCCTGTGCCTTAAACTGCCTCCCCAATAATGAAGGGATAAACTGATAAATTTCGCGATTTCGTATGTAAGGTTATCTGGAGTCTAGACCTTGCAAGGTCGCATGGCACATTGTGTCGTTGTGCAGGTAGGTCATGCTTTTGGTTGCCGTTGCTTTGTCGTTTGTTGTCGACAAGCGTTGCTTCACGATGGGCTTGCCACCTCAAGCTTCTCGAATAGAAACCATTATAGTAACGCTTGCAGGTACCCTAATAGTGCCCCTTAAAGGAAGCTTAAACGTTTGAGCATCAGTCTTGCTTACGAAAGCCGCAGCAAGCCTCCCGCACAGGCATCCGCAGCGCTGCTGCGGCTGGCGGCATTAGCGGCAAGCCGGCGCATGGCCATAAAGGTCCTTTGCTAGGGTTTTTGTCCCTCCTACTTCGCAAGGAGGCCCGCATTGGTAGGGTTTTGAGGTTTAGGGTTTCAGCACTCACTCTCGGACATGCCTAGGCGAGGATCCCAGTACGCGGCAAGCAGCGCATTAGCTGCAGAAGATCGCACATGTAGCGACCCAAACATTAACTCAGCTCGGGTGGCAAGCTCTCTTTACCCTACTCGACTATACTCTCCAACTACACACTGCAGAAGGGCCGGCGGTAGCGTCGCGGCTTCTGTCCCACGGCCCCCGGACAGCCCTGTAGTGCTCGTGCCGTGCACAACTTCTCCCACACAACTCATGCAGTCCAGAGTGCAATGCAAAACGGCCCATTCGCTTTGGCCCTGCCTCCAGCTCGGTCATGCAAACACAAACCCCATGCGGAAGCGTCTCCCAAAATAAATTCCCTGCAACCCAGAAGTTTTAGGGTTTAGGGGTGCTTCACGTGAGGGGTCTTCACGGGTGGTAAAAGCAAGAAACCTTAAAACACATTAAAACCCTAAGCCCACGACGGTTTAGGGTTTAGGGTCTAGGGTTCAACCCCTAACAGCGAAACCCCTATAAGCCCTAAACCCCGAACTCCTAGTCCCTTTCAGCACGGACTGAGGTGCCGGCCAGCGCCTTAGGAGCTTCCTAAAGCCTAAACCGCTTAGCACTTCACTTTTTTTCCCACCCGCCCAGCTGACAGAGTCGCACCGCAGGGAATTCGTCCGAAACTACTGAAGATGCGCAAGCCCTGGGTTCCGGAACAGCTTACCTTTGGTTAGTAGGGAATGGAGGAATGGGGTACAATTACAACTGCTCTTACTACCATTCGTCCATTCCCTACTAGCCAAAGGTAGGACACCGGGCTTGGTAAGAGCCAAAGCCAGCTATGAGTTCCCAGGCGCAGGAAAGCCATCGCCAACTCCCAGAAAGCGGTGCAGGCAGCAATCGCCACACCTGGGAAGTTCCGAAAAGACGAGCCAAAGCAACTGCCAGTAAGGGCTTAATTGTTGCCGGTTTTAGGGTGTAGGGACTTATTAAGGGCTTAGGGTTTAGACTTTAGGATTTTCAATGCCACAAGATGAGCAAGCAACGAGAGCGAGGACAATGATCTCAAGAAGACTGACCTTAACAATGACAGGGAGAACAGTGGCCTTAACTTCCATGATATGACTCATGGTGATACTGACGGTGGCTATGATGATCATCATCATCATATCACGGCTATCAGAAAGAACGAGCATGCACATAGTCACTGCTATCAGGAGTAGCAAGGAGTGGTAGTACCTACCAGGGGATGTCATTACTATTAGGATTTCTGAGGGGACACCACTACTTACTCCTGAACCCTCAAAAACCCTGCAAGCCCCTACAAGCCATAATTCACAAGCCGGGGTCTGCAGCTCACCACCGACGGCTCTTCGGCCAATGCCAGAAGCAGAGAGGCATGTGCCCAACGATTGCCTCGGTGGCGGTGGGGATTTTGGGCTCAATAATGGTGCAAAGGGCTCTTGAAGCTCAGCTTTGAAAACTGCCACCTAGATCCCCTCGTACAAAGCAGCCCGACTACCAAATAACAACATGACACGAAGTCCTGTGAAGAAACTCGAACCTTCCTACGAGGCTCCCTAACCCTAACTAAAACCCTAAAGTTGCTATATTTAGGCAGTAGTTGAAAATATCCTGCAAAGCATGAGAATCCCCATAGAACCCTCGTAACATAAATGGTTTAGTAGAAAGTTGGAACATGATTTGAGGATGATTAGTGCTGGGTGTCCTATACTTTACCTTAGGGGCATGAGGATAATGATGTTCCAACTTTCTGGCCTCTACTATAATACTAGAAAAAGACATAATGATAATGATAATAATAATAACAATAATACTGCTACCACTAGTTTTTCATAAAAGCATAAATATCAACAGTCATAGTTACATCTCATCATGACAATGAACAATAATTAGTAATAGAAGGGCGCTAATCGCACAGCTGCCGCCCAGGCGGCGCTTCGCACAGGAACTCCTCAGTCTTCCGCCCACAGAAGGCTTTAAGAGGGCTTCGGGACATTAGGCTTTACGTATATGTGCGTGTCTCTGTATGAACGTATGTATATATCTATAGATTATATATATATGTGTGTGTGTGCGCTCTCTCTCTCTACATTTATATGCATGCATGTGTAAGCTAGGGCTTAGGGATGTAAGTCCAAAATTCTAGGATTAAGAGGGTGAGTCTCGAGGCTTAGATCTTAGGGACATGACCTTACTTGCACAAGTAAGTCGTAAGGAGTAGGTGTGTGCCATAATTACTTATGTAATAGGGCATTAGACTATGGTAAGACACCTCCGAAACATCAAAAGGCTTGCATTGGAAACCAGCCACATCGCGGCGTTGCAGGCGATGATGTCCGGCTGGAGGTGCACGCTCCGTGCCTGGCGCACCAGCTGGTTGCTGCCACTGGTTGCCCAATTATTGTGCTTAGGTAGATTTTGGAATTTTTAACAGTGTTACAATATATCATTATAGTATTTTTCCGTCGTATATTCTTGCAGTAGGTTATACTATAGCGATTGCGGTTGTCTAACCAAATTGCACCCGCAGCAGGCGCCTCGAGATGAGTCTCCAGAGCCATCTGCCACTCCGAGGATTTCTCGCAAGCGCTGATGGAGCCTGTATAGATTGGTTTAGGGTTGCTTTGGCTGAAGTTAAAGTTTCAATTATTTATTTTCTTTTGGTTCAATTTTGGGGGTTTATGGTTCCGGTGCTCGCACTAGGGTTTAGGGTTCAGGTTTCGAGGGCTCTGACTGTAGGGATCTAGGGTTTAGGCTTTTGGCATTTAGGGGGTTCAGGGTGTAAGGTTTAAGGGTTTGGGGCAGGCGCTGTTGGAGCCTTTTCCAAGCTGAGGCCTAGGATATTTGGGACTCGAGGGTTTGTGGTTTGCTTGTGTTTTCAAGATTTTTCAAGGTTTTAGAAGTCTAGGGTCGGACTTGACCTGGCTGTCGCACTCAAGGTTGGGCGCATGGCACACTTTTGGCCAGAGGCTTATCATGGGTTCTGAAGGCTTTGGGACATGCTGGCTCTTGGCGTCGGAAACGGAGCTTCAAGAACTGAGAATTTCTATGCGTCCCACAGAGAGCCCCCAAGTGCTCTTTGCTGAGCCAGCCATCTGGCAGCTGCTGCCATTGGAGAGGTCCCTACGCTACCGCTACTGGTCTTAGGCTAACCCCAAACCGTTGACCTGAAAGATAAGATCTGAGATATGCCAGGAATCTGCAAAGAGCCACTGTGTCGCAGCGGACAAGAGACCTGCCGGGTTGCAAATAAAGCTTTCCTAAACCAGCTTCTTACCTACTGGATTGCTACGTCCACTGGCCCTTCAAGATGCACTCAACTCGAGGCTCTGTGATTCCATTCAGTCAGATCAAGGTCTCTACGCAACGACCGGTAAGAACTCGCGGCTATGGAGACCACGGCGGAAGCACACGGAGCTATAAGTTTTCAGATCTGTTTCTGCATTCTCCGGGCCCCTCCTTCTCATGTCTTCCAACACTGAGAAAGCCGTTTGCCACATGCTGCACTTCTCACAGGCACTGATGGCAGCGCTGTAGCAAATCACATCCATGTAGATGTCCTCTTGCTGCCCAAAGTGAAGCCTTTGTTGCTGCTCAGAACGGCACGACGAGCCCAACCGATCCCCGTAACCACAAAAAGCCAGCCAAAACTACCCGTCATGAATTCCTTCTCGATCATCCCGGAGAAGGAATTAAACTAAACCCCTTCCGAAGCCGCGAATCCTGCACCCTAAACCTAAAACCCTAACACCCTAAACCCCTTAACACTAAACCCCTAAACTCTAAACCCCTAAACCCTAAACCCTAAACCCCAAACCCTAAATGAGCTTTCCCAGCCCTCTGAAAACTTCCAGCCCAGGTCGCAAGGCGAGTGCGGGCTTCCACTGCGAGCCCTTCTCACCTGAACACTCTTCTACTTCCCGCTCGCCTTTGAGGCTATAGTCTATAGCATATGGGAGTTTCCGAAAATTGGGGACCCGAATATAGTACCCTAAATAATAGGATCCTTAATATAAGGCCCCCTAAATAAGGTACCCCGAATTTTCGGAAGCTCCCATATTCTAGCATGTCATAGTAGTAAACGAAAATTAATACAGTATGTTGGGTTCGGGGCTTCGGGTTAAGGGTATGCCAGTGACCGTAGAATTTGCAACCAGCCCCATTGGTTCAGGACGTAGGCCGAAGCGATACATCGGAGAATCTTAATGCAGGGGCCTGAAAAACTTAGATTAGGGTTTTGAGGTACATAGTAGTGAAACTATGAGAGATGAATACTACTACTTAGTCAAAACCTGCATACGACGCCGTAGGTCTGCAACCAGTACCAGAAGCCTCAAAATCGCGGTAGCCCGAGCCAGCAAACCCTGCAACCTAATCAAACCACCTTGGCATTACGGACTTGAAATTCCTACAGGCCTGGATCTCTACACCCTAAACCCTGAATCCTAAACCCTAAACCCTGAACCCTAAACCCTGAACCCTAAACCCTAAACCCTGAACCCTAAATTTCAAACCCTGAATCCGACAGCGCCCTGCCCTGAGATGGCCCCTTGGACCTGCAGAGCCAAAACCCTTTCATTCAGGATGAGACCTTAGGGTTGAGGGGTGTGGGTTTAGGGGTTAGGGGTTTAGGGTGTGGGTTTTTTTGACGCTCACACTCGGCAATACCAGGCGAGGTCTGTGTGGGTTTAGGGTTTAGGGTTTAGGGTGTGAGTCAAGGTGTTTTTAGGAAGCAATCAGAAGTTCCAGGCGATTTAAGGTGGTCTGTTGGGCTCTTTGGGTTCTCTAGAGCATCCACGCCGCAAGCACTGATGGCCGCTCCCAAGATGATCATGTTTGGCAGCACCATATCTGCACAAATCCGCTGAAACAACTCCTTGGATCTGTTTGCCATCTTGCACACCCCAACAGGAGGCACCATGCGTTCAGGATGTACACAGACAAAAAACCTTTTATTAGCCAAAACTGGTTTAGGGCTTCAGGTTAAGTTTAGTGTGTAGGGTTTAGAGTAGAACAAGCTCTTCTCCAAGCAGTTCAAAGCTCGATGGCGACCAGCCACTTGCCTGCCTTCTCGCAGCTGCTGATGGTGCTGCCATAGCCTTGGTCACGACAGCCCAAAGAATGCTCGCTTTGTTAATTCTATATGACAGTGCAGCTGCCCCTCTGTCAACAAATCGGATTCGCTGCAAAGATCCCAGGCTGGCTGCGAGAACGAGTCCTTTCACTGATCCAAGTAGCAGGCAGCACTCGGCCGCAGCCGCAGCCGAGTCATCTGGCCTAGGTCCCCCAGCAGTAAGGATACTGGTGTTCAGCTTTAACAAGGGAACCCCAAAACCAAAGCGGCAAAAGGGTACCCTAAACCCTAAACCAAAACCCTAAACCCTAAACCGAGTTGCACAAGAGCTGCAGGGCCAGGCGCCAGTGCGCGCCTACGGCGCAGGCGCAGATGGCGGCTCCAAAGGCTGCGACGTCCAAGCCGGGATCCTCCACAAAGAAACCCAGAGAGCCCAATACCCCTTAATACTTAATTAAGGAATATGCCTTAAATCATAATATTAAGGCCTCTATAGCCTCTATAATTTAAGGCATGTTCCTTAATTATGGGGTATTGGGTTCTCTGGGGAACTGTCAGAAAAGAAAGAAGAACCCCGTGACAAAGGCCTGGAAGAAACCTAAATTTTAAAAGCTGCAAACCCGAAACCCTAAACCCCGAACCCCTCAACCCTAAGTAGAGCCTAGTCTCAAAGCCCTAAGCCGTGATAGTATCCTGTTTAGTAAACCCAACAACCTATAGTCACCCATACAGCGACCCGTATAGCAACCCTTCAAACCCTCATATTCACCCTTAAAGCTGGAAGCCCAGCAAATCTTTTGAGCTCTTCCTCCTCCACCAGGCAAAGGCGAGCGAAGAGCGACAGACCAAGCTCCCACTCGCCGGCTCTCTCCTCTAACGGAACCCTACAGGAACTATTCAAGGGACCTGAAAAGTTTTCGGCGCTTGAAGTCTTTGGGAGTATTCAAGGTTTTTCAAACGCTTCAGGGTATCGAAAGTTGAAAGGGGGGCTTCGGGGCCTCAAGCCGGCTCACGTAAAGGTTTTGGGGCGCGGAGGCTCGGCTTCGGTTGGGTCTTGAGGCTTCGGTGTTCCTAAGGCTCCTAAGGCCTACTTACTTGAAGAGGAATTGCTGTATCTAAGGTTCAACCTTTCTTTTGAATTTTGGGATTCTAGTACCCCACAGTGCCCCCAAGATTCAAGGTTCTCCAGCCCAACCAAAACCCCGAGCCTGGGCCGTGATGGCCGCGCTGTGCATTGTGACATCTGCTGAAACGCCCAAACCCTGGAAGCCAAGCTCGGTGGGAGTCTCTGAGAAGCCAAGCATAGCAGGTTCAGGGTTTCGGCGCTCACACTCGGACAATCCAGGCGAGGCATATGGTTCGAGGTCTGATGAGTGAGACTTCGCTAATGGGAATAAGCGATGACAAGAAACAACCAGTAGAACTTCCAACACATAAAGTAANCGCTCACACTCGGACAATCCAGGCGAGGCATATGGTTCGAGGTCTGATGAGTGAGACTTCGCTAATGGGAATAAGCGATGACAAGAAACAACCAGTAGAACTTCCAACACATAAAGTAAAGGTACCGTGACAGCCTCATCCCACCTAGGGTCCTACATGAGAATAAAACAGCTCGGTGACCAGTAGGACCCTAGGAAGCTTCAACTGCAGATCACTCTGAAAGTTGGGGTTATGATAGGTTCAGGGTTTAGGGTTTAGGGCATAGCAGTACCCTTTTTGGGCGTGGCTTTGTAACATGGCATCTCCTCCTTGTGATATACTGGGGGCCCTTTGGCCTCAACCTCCCATGTCTCTACAAATTTGTGCTGTTGAAGGTTTTATTAGGGTTCTAGGTTTATGGTCTAGGTATAGAGCGGTGTTTGGTTTGGATTTTCTGTGGCTCTACCGCTCTACTTGTCAGGAGCCGCCAGCTTGCCCTCCGAGATCCGCCGCGCCGAATCACGCCTCCCACCCCGTCCGAAGCATTCTCGGAAACAATAGGCCTGGGAACCCTGACAAATTAAACCCTTCAAGCCCACACACTCGTCAGACGTAAGCCCTCAAGAAGGAAATCCGAGAACCCTTCACTCTTCATCCCCAACACACCTCAGTACGGTGGGTTTACATCGGGATTCACGATAAGAAGCCTAATCCAAAATAAGGTGCACTCTCTACCGGAGACGTATGAGAGAGCATAGTGCTCCTGCAAAAACCAAATAAAACTTAAAAACCACATAAGCACCAGAAATTATACAGGGGCCGACATAAACCCTTAAACCCTTTTTACACTAAACCCTAACCCCTAAACCCTTTCTACACTAAACCCTACTCCAGAAGCCAATTCTTTGAAGCCTCCCAGTACCTGCGCCTCCTCCAGCGCGCCGAGCGCGCGGAGCCACTGCTGGGCCTTCGCACAAGCGCCCAGCAAAATGGTGAAGACCTCGGCTTTCTTGCACCCAAGGTTCCTTCAAGGTTTCCTTAAAGGCTTCCTTGCAAGGATCCTTTACTTTAAGGGTTCCTTTAAGGGCTCCTTCAAGGGATCCTTCAAAGGTTTCCGTAGAGGGCTCTTTAAAGGGTTGCTGAAAGGGTTCCTCAGAGAATTCCTTAAAGGGTTTTCCAGAAAGCCCAGCACCCTTACACAAGGATGAAACCGAATGGCCCAAAGCAGGCTGCCTACCGCCTGGTTCCTCACCCTCTTCTCTAAGGGTTTTATGGAGGGTTTGTTGGGTTTTGGGAGGTCTGGATACTCAGAACATGGTTTTTGGGCTCTGTTGCACCCTAATGATGTGGGGACTTTATAAGGGCATATTGTTCCCAATCATTCAAGCCCCTGTGTCAGTTCCATCAAGCAGGCACCGTTAAGTACGGAAGCAGCTTGTGCAGCAGCTACTTGTCCGGTCTGTGAACCCACCGGTCCCAGCCAGGGCTGGACGTCTGCTCTCTGAAGATCAAACCGAGTTACAATCACGCTTGGCTCCAGTGTTGCCTCTCCTCAGCTACAAAGTCCTCCCACTATGCATGACGAGCGGTTATGAACATGCTACCTGGACCTGAATCATCATCATCGTTTTTACCATCACCACCATCAACACCATCTGCACCACCATCTGTTGCTACTACTACTCCTGATGCTGCTGCTACAACTACTGCTGCTACTGCTACTACTACTACTACTACTCCTGCTGCTGCTACTGCTACGGCTGCTGCTGCTACTACTGCTTCTCCTGCTGCTGCTACGGCTGCTGCTACTGCTACTGCTGCTGATACTACTACTACTACTACTACTACTACTACTACTACTACTACTATTACTACTACTACTACTACTACTACTACTCCTACTCCTACTCCTACTCCTACTCCTACTCCTACTCCTACTCCTACTACTATTACTACTACTACTACTACTACTACGACTACCACTACTACTACTACTACTACTCCTAGTAATAATGATCATAATAGCAAATCACAATAACAAATAACAACAATAACAATAATCACAATATTAAGAATGATAGCAACAGTAATCAGAAGAACAATAATACCAATAACAGTGGTAATGATAACAGTAATGATACACTATGATACACTACTGCCCGGAGCTCCGAAACCCGAGAAAGTAAACTTCCCGAGGTTGGTTCCAAAAATCTGCAGACAAGGCGTATGCCAATGATGCATGCAACGTGCCTGTACTTACATGCATTCATCGACACACACACACACACGCACCCACCCACCTATCCACACTTATATATATATATGTACAAATATCTCCCCCCCCCCCATACACACACACGCGCGCGCGCATATGTGCATATGTATGTATACCTATACACCTATATATATAGAGAGAGATTTAGCTATGTCTATCGTTATGCATACTTCTGCTTCTACTGCAGTGCTTATTCCTTCATCTAGTTATTTTATATGCTTATCTATGCTACTTCTTTGTTGGTCGATCTGTCCATTGCATAGCTCTTTAGTCTTGCCTTTATGTGTGTTTATGATTGTTTATGTATACATATGCTTGTCTCTAGTCTGTTCATCTGTTTCTTTGTGTTCATTACCTACATGTTGACGTATTTGCTTGCAAATCAGACAGACAGAGACAGACAGACACACAGACAGACACACAGACAGACAGACAGCCAGACATGAATACCTGTGCAAATAAAACTGGCTTCCTGAAACCCTGATCCTTCAACCACGAAACCGGCAAGCCTTCTCCCAAAAAAAAAGAAAGCCAGCGGGGCGATTCAAAAGCCTTCAATAGCCCTTCAGCCGGGGCCAGGCAGGCGAAGCGAAAATCAGGTCATAGTTGAATGGTTGGGGATAGGGTGTGCGGGGTATGGCAAGCTTGCGAGATGGGCGTTTGGATAGAGCGGCCCATGGTAGCCAGCACATGGAGAGCGCAATCCCAGCGATGCCCGGTTCTCGGTGAGGGCAGAGTCATACGACTTTGTGGTTGAGTATAGTGGGGGGCACCTGAGCTTCACAATTGTGATCCTAAACTCTAGACTCTAGCAACGTAGGCCCAGTGCTGAACGCTTAGCCCCGAGGTCCGAGGTCTATGGGCGACGGAAACCACGAAACATCCCGAAACCAGTAAAAACCGCACTGGCCTTTGAAGCATCAGGGAACTGACGAAGTTTAAAGACCGGTTGATGAGTTTGGGAGGTCGTATTTGCGTTTTTGGCTGCACGGCTGCGCTACAGGGCTTCTGGGACTTCTGGCAGGCAGCACAATCTTAGTAGTGATGTACGACAACAATCAAGCGTATGCACCACGAGGAATCCAACAGTGCAGCAAGCGTCTCACATGCTTGCAATACCCCGCCGTGGCTCATGGAATCCTTAGCAGAAGAGGGCACGTCTTCTGTTGCATGCAAACTCAAGTTCGGGACTCAAGACCTTAAAACTGGATCTCCCCAAGCATGGCAACCATGCATTGGCGAAGCGCTTACACGGGATGTGTTCCAATGTGGTCAAGCTCGTATTTAAACCCCAACCTGTGTAGCAAACTCTGATCGGATGCTTCAGCACTTAAGCATTCTATGCGTCTGATTTTAAAGCCAAGACTCCGGAAGAAGCCCCGCATCTCCCATCTTCATCAGCAGGCCTGCGGCCAAGCCCTGCTAACGATTGCATAATGTCTGCCACGTCTTTGTGGAGCTGCGTTTTAACTGCTTAGCTCCTGCCTCTGCATGTTCATGGTAATTACGGAGTTCAAGCCAATGGTCCAGCCCCGCTACACGGGCCTTTGCAAACTCCATCGAGTTTCAAACACCCATCTACCCGGTGTTTCCATGAAAGAAAATCGATCCTGCAGCCTGCGCCCACCGGCCACCTGCCCGGCGATTGTGGTTGAAACGTCACGAAAAAACGCGCTTGAGGACTGAAATCGGCTTGGGCATGTTTGGGTGACGCCAAGCTGCTCGATTGGTTATTACAAATGTCCGAAAGTTGCAAGTTTCAACTGGGCAAGCAGCCAAACATCCGTGCGTCTTGACACCAGCTCACCCATTTACTGTTCAACTTCTTTGTCAAGCGAGGTGCTAAACACTTCAATTTTGAATGCCTCAGCGATGCATGCCCTGGTTCTATGAAACCTGCTGTACACCAATGTAGCTGTGGGCTGAGGTGCGATGCCCGGCTTCACGCCTTCCCTGCATGGCCGGGTGCTTTCCGGCATGATGAATGACGCATATCACATGACGCAAGCGGAACAAGCTTCTTACAGGACACTGGCGTCCTGCATCGTGCATTGCGCAAGGTTGTTCAGGCAACAGCACAACAAAAAGAACTGGTCTGAGTCTGAGTTCTTTTCAACACCGACAAAATCTGATGCGTCCGCGATGTTTCCTGGTCCATACATGTGAGGTTCCACACTCACCTAGTTCAAGACAAAGGCCTGAATGAGGTTGGCAGCTGCCAGCGAATCCTCTATATGCCGGTCCACAAAATGTCACTAAATGTCGCTTGTATAGCTCTACCGTGTGACAGATGTCCTGGAATCGTAGCGTGCCCAAACCATGTCAACACCTCCTTCAGGCTCGCACACTCGCCACAACACCGATCCCTCCCCAGCTGTGGTCGCCCAAAACTGCTCCTGCGTAAAATATTTTGTATACTATGCAATAATATATTGTATTGATATGTATTCTATTGCAATGAAATGTTTCATACGGTATTGTATTATATGATGTTGTGTTCTTGTATGTTCTACTGCAGTGAAACGTTTTATGTTTTATCATACTGTACTACGTTATATTATATTGTATTGTGGTTGTCAATACAACAATGTAATACAACTATAGACCCCAAATCCGAAACGTTATATCATACTCAGTTACCCGAAACCTTTTCTTTAACTACCCATGACCCTCCCCTTATAGAAGCTCTATAGAGCCCTTGAAGGAACCTTAGAAACCCCCGTACCCCACCCTCCTGTGGACTCCGTGGCTTCCTTCAAGCCAATTGCCAGGGTGAAGTTCAAGTGTCTATAAAGACTGAGTTCCTTTAAAGGGGAGTATAGGGGTTCCGTTGAGGGGTCTATAAGAGTAGTAAGGGTTTAGTGTTTAGCGGTTTAATATACCTGATTAAGAACCTGATTACATAAGAAACCCTGGGTCTTTATAGGGTTCTAACCCGAATACCTTGGAGCTTTAGGGCCAGGGTGGCTTAATCAGGTTCCTACATTAGGACGTTTGGGGGCAGCGAGTCTGCAATGTACTGCGGTAGAGCATCAAAGGATAAGAGCATTCAATGCGACGATGTGAGGCTCCACACTTCGCATAACGAAGAGGAGAATCGAATCCCCTCCAGGATTGTCAGTTTAAGAGGAACAGACTCTCAACACACAGGGCCCTATACCCTAGTCACAGGTCCGTTGAGAGGAACCCCTTCACGAAGGTACCTTGCCGATCTGGCTGTTTTTTGTTCGGGGCCCGGGGAGCTTTGGAAAGGATAACCCTGGTCACTGCAGCCTCGCCACAGCTTCAAACCACAGCCGGAGCATCAAGCTTGCATTCCATGTCTTTGTGCCACCGTCTCGTGAGGGAGCCTACTTGAGCATGTTAGCTATAGACTGATGCCCTGTACGAAGACTGATGTGCCATATTCTCCATACTCGCATTGTGTGTTCCTCTTGCCATGGCATTGGCAGCGAGAGCAAGACTTTCCCAACTGACCGAGAACATCCGATAACCTCAGCGCTTCGTACAATCGTCAAACATGTAACCTCTCCATTCCCCGTCAAGGATGGGGTTCGCTTAACCCTCCAGCCAAGATCCAAATTCCCTGCCCGAAGGCTGGAAAACTAACCAAAGCACGTAACACCAGCGGGGTACACCATACACGGGTTGAGGTTGAGGGTATCGGTATGCCCTGATCCGGACTTAGCCCATGCCGAAGTGCAGAACCTCGCCGGCATGCGGCGATTGCTGCCCTGCAGCCGTGCAAGTGGGGTGCCTCGCTCTCTGGAGCCCAAACCCTAAACGGTCCAGGTGCTTGGGGCAAACGCTGGACTGCTAGACTTTCAACAGACCTTACAACAAACACGGGCTACAATCATCTCATGGCAAAAAGCCGCCTGCACATGTGATACGATACCCCAAGCCGGAAAAAAGACTTCGAAGAAAAAACACGAGCATCCCGGGCCGGTCGCCGCTGGATCCTCCGAAATCTTCAGGCTGCACCCCTGTGCTGATGGGAACATCCCGAAGTATCTGGAACCAAGATCGCAAACATTCCGTAAATTCTCAGAGTTTAGGATACTCTGGAATACTTGTAGGTACTCCAATGCCACTGAATCCGAGAGTTTGTCGACTCCTTCGGCAAGAACAACTCCGGATGCAGGCTAAGATCGCTGAACTCCAGGCTCAAATCGTGGGGTTGCGGTTAAAAGGAGCCCTGTCTGTAAGGGTTCCCGTCGGGGGCAATGGCTAGAAGACTTGTAGGTGTTTTTCGGCAACTGAGGGCACCTGGCAGCGGGCTTTCATGCTGCCGCCATGGCAAACGAAGATTGCAGGAACGAATTCTGAGGGCTTCAAGCACTCATGGCAATTCGACCCAAGGCTCTCTCGCAGTGTTGGAGGTTTGCGAACAGTGTGTTCCATGTAAAACAAGTGCCACCCGAACTACGGTGTCTGTGCCTTAGTGCTGCGGAAGAGGGAGAGGAGGCGCAGAAGCTTCGTGTTGGGGACAAGGGCTTGTAATTGCAGCCCTTCCCATTCAGAATCCGCAACTGGACCCACGACATACTCACAAGTGGTCGTGTCCATCCTGTCACTCGTCTTGCGGACAAAGCGGCAGCCCGAAGTCTTTCAGCGGCCAGGGTTCTACTCTCCACAGAGACCCACATTGCATAACTTATATTGAGCGATACATGATCTAGTTGTTATTACCATTTTTGCCATTGGTATATACAGTATATGCTTTATCCTACTTATAATTCCCCTAATAGGGGAAAAACTATGGTAACTCTGCTTATAAGCCCACTTAGAGCTACCCATGAACCTCCAAGTAAACCCTTTTTTACACCTGGACTATGCATATGCCAGGAACCGAGGCGCCAACTGTGGTGTGGACTCGTGCCACACGGCTACCCCAGATTGCAAAAACACTCATGACAGAAGTACGGCAAAAACATGCTCCGAGGCGTGGAAGCAAGCTTTCCATGCTACTCGCTCGAATTTTGCACCAAGCGCTCATGACGTTCCTGTCTTCCAAGTAAACCCTAAACCCTGAACCACTCCGGCCACAGAAGTCCGAGATGTCGCTCTGCCGATCATGGCGGCTCTCCAAGTGTCGGGTCCCTTGTCGGATCTCCAAAAGAACACATGACTCTTACAATCAAGACCCTAAACGGGACCCCAGTTTGGACAACTCCCCATATTCCCTGCTGACTTCTTCTGGCATGGTGGCTGTACAATGCAGACTGACAAGCGCATTTAACGAGCCAATTGTGTCATTACACGGCCTTGGCATGCTGCTTCATTCGAGATCGGAAGACGGAAACGAGGGCAAAGAGCAAAAGGTATGTGCTCAGCATGGTGAATGCAAAGGACACGGGAGTGAAGATCACCTGGCTTGTAGGNAACGAGGGCAAAGAGCAAAAGGTATGTGCTCAGCATGGTGAATGCAAAGGACACGGGAGTGAAGATCACCTGGCTTGTAGGTTTGGGGCCCTTAACAGTATTTATGAATAGGAAAAGTACAAGACTGATACCATAAACATCATAACGTGCAACCTAGTCACTCCAACTTGCGCCCCGACGCCTCGGCCCAGGGTCAGAGCCAGCAGCAGCCAGGATGCGGCTCGATCCTTCAAGTGCGGCGCCACGATCTTCGGCGTCAGTGCATNAGCAGCAGCCAGGATGCGGCTCGATCCTTCAAGTGCGGCGCCACGATCTTCGGCGTCAGTGCATAGGCGTAGTTCTTGACCACGCAGCTGGTAGCCTGGAGGAGCAGCAGACCAACGAACGTCAGTGTGATCGTGGCCGCGGACCAGCTCGACGAGAAGTGGAAAGCGAGTATGGAGATGATCGCAGTTGAGAGTGTGCTCAGCTGGAGGCCCTTCCTGTCCTCCACGAGCTTCACAAGCCGGCTGCTCCCCAGCGACAGCACGCAGACGACCGCCATGAGCCCTGCAAGAGCCCAGGAACTCAGGGCCAAGCTCCAGTGCCAAGTGTGCTGCGACAGCTGTGTGAAGTAGACCATGCACCCGATGTTCGTCATAGTGCTTGCAAAACCTGCTAAGAGGCAGAGAAGGATACCAGTCGTCCACAGTGACTCCCGCTTCTCCGCCGGCGATTCTGCAGTAGCATGACTGGGTTCCTGTGAGCGCGCCTTTTCCGGGTTCTCGAAGAAAAAGACCACCTTCAACAGGTACGAGAAGTATACAATCGCCATGAACCAACCGGGGGCGGTGTCGGAGTCCAGCACAAGATTATGAACCCGCAGCTCATGCAGGAAGGTTTCTAGCAAACCACAAATGGCTGGAGCCACCGCCAGCGCCGAGGTAGCTACCGCAGAATACACAAACAATACCGGCGTCCGCCTCTTGACACCCACGGCATCCGCAATGTAGATGGGCGCACCCAATTGAAACTGACAAATGCCAATGAGGGCGCGAGCGAAAAGCACCGCCATCTTCGAGTGCATGAGCCCGGCCAGGGCATAGATGATGTGTCCCACAACCATACCAGCAGCCATAAGAATACTCACCGTTTTCATGGAAGCGGATTTCAACATCCAGCGGTTGAGAGGGACCCCGATCAAGCCCTGGAGAAGAGGCGTCAAGGCAATGACAAGTCCACTGAAGAGGGCCCCGGCTCCGAGTTTTCTGGAATACTCATCGACCGTGGTGACCACGATGTCCAAGGCCAAGGTTGACAAAAACCCGGAGTACATCACCAAACAGAGCGATGGCAAGGGCGCCATCCGCTCCTCCAAAGCAAGCTGAGCCTGAGAGCCAGAGCCAGAGCCAGAGCTCTCAGCATCGAAGGAGTCCCCAAGCCCAAAGGTAGGGGAGCGTCCGAGGGATCCGATTCTCTCGGATTTTGGGGAGAGGGAGCCTCTGTAATGGGTGGGCAAGGTCTCTGTACACGTGACAGACATGGCGAAGATCGGCGCACGAGGCGGTCGAAGCTGGGGCCCCCAAAAAAGCTGCAGAAAGGAGACATTCGNTCTGTACACGTGACAGACATGGCGAAGATCGGCGCACGAGGCGGTCGAAGCTGGGGCCCCCAAAAAAGCTGCAGAAAGGAGACATTCGCTCGGAGAACCCTCGGCCCTGATCTCGCTTGAATTTGGCCTCACCTGCCACATCAGCGCGAAAACGCAACACTACACAGCAAACAGAACACCGTGCAATCAGGCGAAGAATGTTCAAGGCTTCACGGCAATATACCACCTGTATATGTCACCCATGGCGTGTCAGCAACTGGATATGCCAAAGCCCGTGAACAAACTCGATATCGCTACGTAGCAGTGCACAGATGCATGAACTGCAAACTTGACAACGATATGTAATGCAAGCATCCCACAACTTCGACAATCAAACATGTGATGCACAAGCTTGATTGAAGCTGCTAGAACATGTTCGTGCAGCGCACGCAAGCATGCAATACCTTTCTGCCTTAATGCCGGATAGCTTCAGGCAATGTTATAGTCTGGCACATGCTTCCACAGAACAACCACATCCACGTATGTGACAGTAGATGTATACACTCTACCTAGCGTGGCGAAAAACCGGTATATCTCCTTGTGTGTATCTATCTATCTATCTATCTATATTATGTATGTAATTAATTACTTCCGTAAGTCCATACAAATGTGCATGTAGTGTGTATGTATTTATAAACCTCGGTTTAGGCTGCAGGAGTTGTGGCAAGCATAAACCAGAATAGTTGCGCATTATATAGCGCACAGCGGTATAGCATGATATAGGCAAAAAGCGAAACATGATTCATAACAGTTGGCTCTGGACCAACAAGACAACACATCAGCACACGGTAATCATATGCTCCTGGATATCCTGGGACAGCTGGTATTCAAAAACACAGCACACAGTATACATACAAGACAATCCAGCAAAGGACACATGGCTGTACTTTGCATTGTTGAAATTTGATACAGTAGCATAGAGTGATACGCCATGTTGGTATCCGGCTGGAACGTGAGAACTGTGGCATGGAAACTTGAAGGATCCTCATGGGGGCCACCGCCCATGTGTGCATCATGTGTGTGTGTGTGTTTACATGTACGGACGTAAATACATCCATATCTATATCTATATCTTTACCCATATATATATATACATGTATACATGTATATATGTCTGTGTATATATATATATATCTATATATACACATGTGCCTGTTTGTCTTTACTTGTATTTGCATGTTTGCATAGCCACGGAATTGAAATACAGTTACAAGCCCATGGAAAACATCTGCCACTATTGGCTTCTTCAAGCCAAAAGCCTGTAAGCAACCCCTCGGTACTCTGGCAACTGCGCTGTTTCGTACGCTTTGCCTCACCCCTGCAAAGCCCGACTGTCGAATTTGCCAGCATGTAGGGTTGACGCCACAGCTGCGGTGCTTGGGGCTTGGCTTTAAGCTGCATCAGGTTGGGAGGGGCAGGGTGTACGTCGGGTGCTTCGGTTGTGGAGTTGGCGCTTACATGTGCTCAGCGCATGAAGCAAGACTCCGCTCAGTCGAGCCATCACCTGCTTCAGGAATGTGAGTTTGACAACATTGGTGGCCTTGAAGTTTGCAGCCCCGAGCTTGCAGTTTGCCGCTCTCTGTACCAAGGCTTCTGCTGAAGCTTTTGGGTCTTGACTCTCATGCTCACCTCATGCTCACACAAGGGTAAACGGTCTACAGTCGCCATGATTCCCGTTCCCATGCCCTCAGTGCCCTCGAAGCATCACTTTCTGCCACATGCGCTCTGACACTAAACACTATCACTCTCTCCCTGTCTGTCCTTCTTCATCACGTTTCTCTCGTGTTGTTCCCCTTCTTTGATCTCTCTCTGTCCCTCTCCTTCTCTACCAGTGCGAGTGGTTCCTTGTCTTTTCGCTCTTTCTCTCTTTCTCTCTTGAACTCTGTCCCCCTCTTTGATCTCTCTCTGTCCCTCTCCTGCTCTACCTGTGAGCAGAAACAGTGGAGGCCGCTCTTCCAGAAATCTCGGAGTTGTCAACTACCGTCAGGACAACGGTGGCCTCTTCCGCTTTCGGCAAGGAGTAGCCTGGCAAAACCAAACGCATAGGCTGTGGAGACAAGGAAACACTCTGGGCGACGACAAGAGGGGCTGCGACAGAAATGGACTGATTCTGCCTTTCATGTAGTTGAGCTTAGTCTGCACCGGAATGTTGCGAACAAGTTCTTCAGGCTGTGATGTTGGTTTCACGTGTCTGGCTGCACTTTCGGACATGCTGAAAAAGCCAAAATCAATGCTTCAAGGTTGGACAAGGGTTATCACTGAGGCTCAACGAACCTAAGCCTAAACTGGGGACCCTAAACTCGAAACCAGAAACCCTAAACCCTAAACCCGAACGGCCCGAAAGCCTAAACCCGAAATCCGAGAGCCGGGGCCTGGAAGTGACCCCGCGACTTGGGGGCATGTCGTCCGCAGTATCCGCTGCCCTGGAGCCCAGGGCCAGGAAGTAGAAAGCTTAGGGTATTCAGTTCCTTAGGGTTTAAGGGTTTAGGGCTTGATTTGGGGGTTTAGGGTTTACAGTAGGGGTTTGCAGCTCATGTAGGGTTTAGGGTTTCTGTTGAGCTTCGGGTTTAGGGTTTTCGGCCCTCACACTCGGACAAGCCAGGCGGGGTTGTTGGTGCGTGGGTTTGGGGTTTAGGGTTTAGGGTTTAGAGGCTTTTGGCTCCTGCAGGGTTTAAGACTTTTGTTCAGGGGCTTAAGCTTCCTTTTGGTAGGTTAGTACCGGTTAGGGTCTAGGGTTTCCTTTAAGGGTTTAGTGGTGCCGGAAGCATTGCATAAACATGACCAAACCCTACTAAACCCTAAACCCTCAGCCATAAACATCTCAAAAGCCCCAAACCCCAAACACCAAACCTAAACCGTTGAACCCGAAACCCTAAACACTAATCGCCAAACACGAAACACCCCCAAGCCCAAAGCCACCACTCAAATTCCCCAAGCTTCTCTTATAGTAACCCTTTAAAGGAACCTTAAACCCTCAACTCTAAACCCCAAACCTCAAAACCCTAAACCAGTAAACCCTTGTGGATCCCTTTAAAGGAACCCTAAACCAGTAAACCCTTGTGGATCCCTTTAAAGGAACCCTAAACCCTAGACCAGTATGGAACCATTTAAAGGAGCCCATAGACCAAGAAGCCCCAAACCCTGAACTTTTATGCATCCCTTTAAAGGAGGCCCTAAACCCCAAACCCAGAGGCATCCCTTTAAGGAAGCCCCCAAACCCTGAACTTTTATGTATCCCTTTAAAGGAGCCCCGAAACCCCTAACACCCTTGTGGATCCCTTGAAAAAGAGCCCAAAAAAACCCTCTAAGACCCCAAAACCCTAACCCCTAAACACCTAAACCCTAAACCCCTAAACCCCCTAAACCCCTAAACCCTAAACCCTAAATCCCTTTAAAGGAGGACCCTAGGCCTCGGCGTGGCAGGGCCGATGGCAGGGGCGGCCCATCGCCTCGAGAGCCGAGCCTCGGGTCGGGGGGCGAAGGTCTTAACTCCAGGGTTTTCGGGTCTTAGGGTCTTAGGGGGTTTAGGGTGTTTAGGGGTTTAGGGTTTAGGGTTTAGGGGTTTAGGCTTTCGGGTCTTAGGGTCTTAGGGTCTTTCGAGTTTAAGGGTTTAAGGTTTCGGGCTTAGGGTTTAAGGCTTCGGGCTTGGGGTTTCGTGTTTAGGGTTTAGGGCTTTGGGGTTTTGGGTGTAGGGTTCCTGTAAATTTGAAGGGTTAGTGTAAGGGTTCCGATAAGTATAAGCGGGTAGGGCGAAGGGCTTCTTTAAAGTGTTACGATAAGTGTTACCATAAACCTATAGATGCAGCCCCTAGGGTTAATGAGCTCAGGGTTGAGGGGGTGTAAGCTTTTTCTACATCTTATAGGTTTCAGGCTTAGGGGTTTAGAGGTTTAGGGTTTAGGGGTTTAGGGTTAGGGTTGAGGGTTTAAGGTTTCAGGTTGAAGGGTTAAGGGAATCCAAAAGAAGGACCCTGCCGGGGCCCTGGCAGGTGCGGAAGGATGGACAGGTACCGAGGAGGATGACCTTTCTCGGGCTTCGGATTTCCCATGGTTTTAGGGTCCGGGGTTTGGGTTTTCATAATCAGAATAAGCTTTTTCGGATAGACTCTCGATACTTCCCCTTAATAATCAAATAAAGCTGTTGGGGGGGGGTAGATTCTATGTGCTATACTTGCACTTGTACTTGTACTAAGGAACCCAAGCAAGTCTTGCACTACTTGAAGTTCTGTTTGCCCCGACATTACTGCCTTCGCCGTCGGGGACTTGCTTGAAGCCAAGGCGTGAGGCCGGCAGGGGTAGGTTTATACCTAAACCCTACACCCTAAACCCTAAACCCACACCGTAAACCCTAAACCTTAAACCCTAAACCCTGAACCGTAAACCCCATATAGGGGGGGTGCAGTTTATAGGGTTTGGCGAATCTCTCGGACACTCCCAGCCGAGGCTTCAAGTCTGACTGGCTTGGGGTTTAGGGTTTGAGGTTCAGATTTTCGGGTGTAGGGTTTACATTGGAACATAAGGACTACGCCCCTAACCACGAACGCCTGCAAAAATACCACAAAATCCGACACGCAAGAACTCTCCACCCTAAACCCGAATCCTAAACGCCCTGAAATTCCAAAAAGGGGATCCTGAAGCATCTCTGAGGTTTTCGACGCTCACCCTCGCGCAAAGGGTTTTTTTCCACACACAGCTTCTCAGCCGCCATAGGCTCCGCACATGCACCGAATTAAAGCCTTGGCCGGACGCCGGCCAGCAGGCTCCTAAGGAGCCGCCTCAGGCCACCCCGGAAGGGGCCTCGTTTACGGGAGGACGTCTCCTGCCTCGAGCTGGATAATCCCCTTGTCATTCATCATCATGTGCCCATTTTGCAACCTGGCAAGCCCTTTGTGCACCAGGTG
>BGNK01002807.1:0-25317 GCA_003297005.1 Symbiodinium sp. clade A Y106
CAAACAACTGCAAAGAACAATCTTGCCTCCAGGATAGTGTCTCTTCGGCATGGTCTCCAAAGCAATTCCTCCGGCCGAGAACAAACTTAGCTAATTTACTACACCTTTTAAGTTCGTTTGGCTAAATATGCTAAATGACTCACAGTAAAAATATAAGTCATTTAAAGCACTTGTCTGCAAGTACTCTTTCTGACATATATATGTGATATCCACATACATCGCATACTTTTCAAATATATGTCCATGCTACCAACATACTATGTGTAACAAAACAANTGTCTGCAAGTACTCTTTCTGACATATATATGTGATATCCACATACATCGCATACTTTTCAAATATATGTCCATGCTACCAACATACTATGTGTAACAAAACAAATATGCACCATAGCACGCTTATAAATGCAGTAAACCATACTTACCCAAATTATTATTCTCACTTAGCCGATGTACTATTTTGCTTAACAGGTATATTCACTTACCAAACCGACGCCCTTCCAAGTGAGCCCTCTGACTGGGCGTTGATGCAAAAGTTGTGGATGCCGCTGAAAACACACGCAAAGACCTGCGATTGAATCCACGGTTTATAAAGGTTTAGGTTAAGGGCTCCCCGCTACTTGTGAATGTAGTACACAAATGTCGAAGATAGAAAGGCAGAAGTTGTGAACCGCAGACGCCAAAGCCTTGAACCCGCCAATGTTTTCAATGCAGGCGCACCCTCAAGAGCAAAACCATCAACACCTTGTCACCTTGATGTAATTTTCCAAAAGTTTGAAACTTGGACACGCTTAATTAACCGCAACTTCCCCAATAGTACTTGGAAGGCCATGGTTAGTTGTGAATCGGGTTATACGCAGGAAAACTATGGTTATGACCCATATAAGGCGATTTACAACTCCACATATAGCTACCTGTGAACCTCCAAGTAGAAATTGGTATAGTCATCTGGCGGCCGCAGGCATCGTCCTGCTGCGAGCTCGGTAGTCGAGCACCTCGGTGCACAGGAGCGAGCCAGTGCCTCAGTTTATCGTTCAGGGTTTAGGTGTTGAGCGCTGAGGGTTTAGGGGTTGAGAGTTTAGGGGGTCTTCAGGATAGGTGGTTAAGGTGCAGAAGAGCAGAAGCGAAGATCGGAGTCGAGCTATGAACGTGACTCAATCTTGCAGTGGTAACAACTGGTACAACTATTAATTAATTTCGATCCCTTGAAGCATCCGTAATCAAGTTCATGACCAGCTCGTCGTCGCATCACAGTCATCGTTCGCTATTCCGCCCTACACTCCCTGTTGACACTCCCGCAAAAAGGTTCACGCCACTGCGGGAGCTGGTGTCAGGATTTACGGTTTACCGTTTTCGGTTGTTATTTAGAGAGTTTGGTTTGGCGGTTTAGGCGGCATAGGTTTTGCTTCAGGATTTTGTGGCTTTCTGTGCTTGAGCTTAACACCGTTTACGGCTCTTACATAACAAAATGGTGATGCTATAATATGCTGTACTATGATATAAGAATATGTAACACCCGCACCCATTCTGAACGCTCCCACAGTAGTCCCCAGTATCAAAGCCCCATTAAACAACAGAAACCTACATAGAAACCTCGTAGGTTAGGCATAAACCCCTGATTCAATTGTCAAGGCCCCGTTATGCTAAACCCTAAACCGTGGCACTAGCATGCCTTTCCGGAGTTGCTGCAGGTCCTGGCTGCAGATTGGCTGCTGGAAACGTGCTTCGCAATGCATTTCCAGGAGGCGGCTTCCAGCGAGGATGTGGGCTTTTGTGGTAGAGGGCTTAAAGGGCTTAGGGTCCTAGGGGTGAGGGTTTTAGCATCGCGGCGTTTTCAGGTTTACGGATTCGGGTGTAGAGTTTTAGTGTTTCAGAGTGTGGAGTTAAGGTTCACGTTTGGGTAAGAAGATTTCGCAGCTGTTTTTGACAGCGGTAGGAACGTGGTCATGTTGTGTGAATTGAGTGTAAGTGCAAAACCAGTCACTGGGCTGTAGATGCAGCATCCCTGCCTCGACATCAGCGCTAAAGGTTCATTCGTCCTAAACCCTAAACCCTAAACCCTCAACCCTAAACCCTAATCCAACGGCCCCTCGAGAGCTGGAACCGGCACGAGTCAGCCCCAGACCTCCTGAAGCCGAAATCTCAATGGGTCCATCCGTCTCAACCTTTGGGGCTAGGATGTATGGCTTTAGGGTTTAGGGCTTTAGGGTTTAGGGACTAGGATGTATATGGCTTTAGGGTTTAGGGCTTGAGGGTTTAGAGATTAGGGCTCCTAGCTAACCTCTAGGAAGTCAAGGGTTAAGGCCTTGGGATTTCGGGTGTAGGGTCCCCAAGTGTCGGGATGTTCTAAACCATGGACACGTCAATTTCAACAAAGCTTTCACAAGTATGGCATATGATACAAGCCACAAGCTCCAAACCCTGGATCGATACGGCCATACACCCTCCCCAAGCCCTAAACCCTACTAACCCGAGCCCCGAAACCCAAAACCCCAAACACCCCAAACCCTAAACCCTGAGCCCTGGACCGGGAGCCTGACAGCCCTGAAGACCCTAGACACCCAAAGCCCGTCAATTAATTCCACGGACATGATCCCCTCGACCCTGAACCCTGGATCCTCCCCACTTCAAGAGTTTTAAGGGTTAAAGCTTTGGCGTTTAGGCGAAAGGCTTAGGGTTTAGGGCCTATAAGGGTTTAGGCTTAGAGCCTAGGGTCTGGGGCTTTAGGGTTTAAGGTTTTGGGTTTAGGGCTCTTTTGGGGTCTCGGGGCTGAACGGAAATGGGACGCCCTCCAGCAGGTTGTCTCCTTCGCAGCGGTGGCTTGTTTGGACCGCATCTTGGACGTGATTTTGGATTGAGGGTTTGGGGCTTTAGGGCCAGGGTTTAGGGTTAAGAGCTTCCATGGCTATAAGGCCTGAGGGGTTTAGGGATCCAGCTTTGGGACGAAGATGCTTGCCGATGGCTTCAGGACAACGAAGTCCAAAAGCAAACGATCATTCACTCCTTTGTCGCTCTTGCAGTGGCTTTGAGTTTCCGTTTGGTTCAATGTACTTGCATAGTATAGACTTTGGCCCTAAAGTTACATACGGACCACTTCGAGGCCAAAGTTTACAGGCACATGGACCCTTAGGGTGTTTGTGTGTTGACAGAGAGAGCGACGAGCCACAAAGCAGAGATGGTCCACCAGAGCAAGCTGGTTCCTTTGTTTAGGGCTTATAAGGGTTTGGGAAGTTTTGGGTTTGGGGTTTCAGTGTAAAACTACACTTTGGGTGTGGCTCTGCACTCTGAAAGTTCGAGCTATTCTTTGGAGCTCTATATCGCTAAACTCGGTGCTGTGTACTTACACATGTTACTGCGGTATACGTAGTTGCTAATCTTGGTTGCCCTTGTTCACTTACCTAATGCATCCTGACTTTAAGAGTGGTACATGCGGCAAAAGAGCTGCAGGGCATAATGTATATGTAAAGAACCCAAACGGCTAAACCCGAAGAGCACAAACGCTTAGGCTACATCTCCTTGTTGCCGTCGCCGCTGCCAGTTTCAGACATCCAGGCTTTCCTGGACTCCGGCAAGGGTTCTGGTTCTACAAAGGTTCCAAAATCGGTTCTACAAGGGTTCGGAAGGGGTTCCTTCGCGGTTTCTACGATGGCTCTGTCTCTAAACCCCCCTAAACCCTAAACCCTAAACCCCTAAAACCCTGAGCCGATTAAGGGTTATGTGAGTGTTCGGCTCGCCCTGCTTCGTTTTTGTTTCGGGTAGTTTGGGTTTTAGGATTTAGGCTTAGGGCTTATGAGGTCCGGCCGGGAGTTAGACGGTTTTGAATTGAGTGCTAGAGATGTACTGGGCCGTTCTTCAACACAGGACGTTGTGCATTACGCTTTTAGGTTTCAGGGTTTAGGAGTTTAGGGCTTACATAGGGTTTGTGTAATCAGGTCCTGAAGAAGCATCAAAATCACAGTTTTCAGCGGCGGCTTGAAGTGCAGGCTTGGGACTGCTCTCTTGAGCAGTTGTTTAAATTGTAGCATTCGCCGTCTTTATTTGTGGCAATAGCTCAAGATACATGATCTAGACTCTAGATTAGAAGAGTATGGGTTTGGAGAAGAACAATGGCCGCAAGGGAAACACATGCATTTTGCCGCGCTGGCCATGCGAAAGCTAGGCATCGACAGCAACACTGAAGTCAGCGTTGTAAGATCTACCAGAATAGTAGTACTGACGCCGAAAGCATTCCAGAGCAGTACTTGACAAAGCACCGCCCAGAATAAGACTGACACGCCAACGGCTTCGTCCGACACCTGCGCCCATAGCAGAAGCCAGTTCTCCGAGAAGACCCTGATTCGCTGTTGTTGGAGGGTCACCTGTTCCCTAGCTAGCTGAAAACTGGATACCATCATCATTAGGGGGTGTGCAGTTGAACTGTACATGGGAGTTTCCGAAAACAGGGGACCCTAATATAGTACCCTAAATAGTAGGATCCTTATTATAAGGACCCCAAAAGAAGGTACCCCGATTTTTCGGAAACTCTTAAACCCTAAACCCTGAACCCTATAGGAGCCCTTATAGGAACCCTGAAAGATCCCTTTAAAGGTACCCCTAATTTTCGGAAACTCCCACATGCCAAGGCCCTAGCCCGAACAACCCGACTGAGCTCAAACCCTGGGCCCTCCAAACCCCTAAACCCTAAACCCCTAAACCCTAAACATGCATACCCAGAGGCCCCAAAGTAGTTCCTTTTTGGGGTTACCTTATAGGATTCTATATATGACCCCCAAAAAGGAACTACTTTCGGGCCTCTGGGTAGACACCTTCTATTCCAATTTGGCTCAAACTCAGACCCCCCCAAAACACTCAACCCCAAGCACTGTCAGACATCCGTATATTCCTTTGCTCGAGCTCTACACCAAGACCGGCGCTTTAATGGAGTCCTTATGGCCCTTAATAGTGGGTATTTGGGGTATATTAGAGGGCAGTTGGGTGTCCAGGTAACCCTGATCCCACATCCGTCCTTGAACCCCATAAAACCTACCTTTAAAGGCTATAGGGCTTATTATTATGAGTTCTTTTTATAACTCCTTAAGAAAGGGTAGGTAGCCCAACACGAAAGAGGCCCTGGTCTTGGCCACCATCAGCCTGGCACTGAAGCTACATGGCATGAGCCAGGCCGGTTGGGTTTAGAGTTCAAGGGTTTGGATTTAGGGCTTTAGGGTTTAGCGCTTTGGGGTTTTATGGCAGAGAGCTTTCGGGTTTGTTTTACAGGTTAATCAGAGCTTGGGGGTAGCGCTTCATTGTTCTGGAGGGCTCAAGGTAACTATGGTTCAACGGCAGGGAAGATTTGTTGAAGGTTTTGGCATTAGGGTGCCGAACATGAGGGTACAGGCATTCATCAAACTTTATGAGAGCCACTGGTCATCGAATTGGGGGTTCCGCTCGGTACCCAAAACCGTATATCCCAAACCGCCACGTAGCCCTAACGCCAAACCAATCGCAGGAATAGGCATGGGGGTTTCATCCTTTCGCTACCTGGCCTTTCGTTTTAGAGTTGAAGGCTTGGGCCGTATTGTTTTGGGTCTAGTATGTGGTTTGAGGTTTTTGGCACGGTCCTTAATTAGTAAGGCAATTCATGCTTAGTCTTCGCACAAGCATGGTGCGATGTAGTCTTAGTAGACTGAATACTCCACATGCAGTAGATGCTAGTATACATACAAGACCACCCATCACACGTGTAGCCCTATTCCTAGTCATGTAGACATTCTACGATAGTTTGTTGTGGCACTATCTTCATTCTAGGACTCCCCTATAGAGGCAACCCTATGTCAGACGACTCCCCAAAACCCTAAACAGTATCCTCTACGACTCCGTGGGTGGAGGTCTCAGACTTTGACAGAAAGCCAATCCTGCGAAGCCTGGCTGTCGCCCTGTATGACAAACCCTCTCTAAAGCTCCATGTACCTGTACAGCGTCTACTTAGGCCTGAAAGGCGTTCCCATGCGGGGACGACCCCTTCAAAGCCTCAGTATATAGTATATGTAGGTACATGGATCGTTAAAACCAAATCCTATGGAGCCCTTCTAGAAGCCCCTTTAGGGTTTAGGGTTATAGGGGCCTTATGAACCTTTATGGTATTAAAGCATCTATATAGGTTGGGTGTGGCCCCGGCCCAGTAACAGTTCCAAAATAGGGTTTAGACTAAACACACAGGCCAAAAAGAGCACAAAGAAACGTGATTCAGGTATGCTTCGCACAAGGCCCAGAGAAACACATATCCGGCACATCCTTCTGCAGCTTTAACGCCCCCAACCCTCAGTCCACAGCAACCAGGTTTACTATTACTATTACTATTACTATTACCAACTTGCAACTTCGAGAAGCATAAATATATTACATCTCTTGTAGAGTAATGTAGACTATGTAGACTGTATAACTACCTTGCATAACACGAAAACCTGACGATGATGACTGTAACACTATGCCAGGCTGTGCCCATGAGTATATGGCTATAAGACTACAGGACAAAAATATTTTGTATTACTATCCGTATTCTAGACTTTATCTGCTATGATATCTATGTAAATGATATGATATTACATAGATGGGTTTTAAGACATGGGTGGCAATGGCATTGCATTTTACGCCACGCCAAGAATGTCTAGGAACCAGATAGGCTCAGATGGGTCACTATCTCAAGGGTGGACNAGATGGGTTTTAAGACATGGGTGGCAATGGCATTGCATTTTACGCCACGCCAAGAATGTCTAGGAACCAGATAGGCTCAGATGGGTCACTATCTCAAGGGTGGACGGAGAGTACAGACAGCCTGCCGGCAGGCTTACACTGGGTTGGACAGAGACAGAGCAAGTCTGTGACCAAACTTGATTTTCCGAGGCGACTAGAAAACATGAAAGCACAAAAAAAAGCACAAACTGGCAAACAGGCAAGCAAACAAAAAAAACACCGCAAGAAACACAAAAACAAACCACAAACTACCAAACACAGGCACAAAAAAGAGCACCGCAGAAAGCACAAAACAAAAAACACAAACAGCCAAACATGATTTCCGGAAAAAAATTTAAAAAAAACCTACTGAAAAAACACAAACAGGAAAGCACAAACTTACCCACAAAAAAAAGCACAAGGAACAGCACAGAAAAAAACACAAACTACGAAACACACTCGCAAAAAATAGCACCGCAAAAAGCACAAAAAAAAAACACACAAACTGCCAAACATACACAAAAAAAAGCACAAAGAAAAGCACAAAAATCAAAAACACAAACTACCAAACACTGGCACAAAAAAATAGCACCAGCACATTCTGGCCAAACTAGTTTTCCAGAACCGGCCTCCTGGCCGACCCCCTGCCTGAGGCAAAAATTTCCGGAGCTGGAGCCAGCCCCACAGGCCTCTCTCTGGAGCAGCTGTGTCTGACCTCTGACGGCCCCGCCGAAATTCAATTTTCCGCAATCTACTTTTTGCAACAAACGTTGCAAGAAAAAAGTACTCGCGCGCACACAGGAGTGCACACCATCACGCCTGACTCCAAAGAGGCAGACTTTTGACTTACCTTCAGAGGTTAAAAACCTCCAGCCTCCACCCCGTCTAGGGCTTGACCTGGTTGCTGAAGGTTGGACTAGCATGGGCTACATTGGGCTGCTGGTTGCGGGACGATGCGGAAGGGTGTTTGGCTCCAAAGGATTGTCCGGCACCCGGTATCCTGTCTACCGGAAGATCAGAGAGTTGCAGAGGAAAGGAGACGCATTTGAGTGGCATTAATACAAGAAGATAGGAAACAGGGATATGCTTGGATATGGCCATAAGATCATATCTTCTGATGCAGAGACTACATACATGGGTGCTGGATGATCACACTCCATGCGAAGATTATTTAGTTTTGCTTGTGCGTTTTGTTGTGGGTCTGTTTGAGGTCACTGTTACTGGGCCGGGGCCACACCCAATATATAGGTACATGGAGCCTCAGGGTTTGTTGTTGCACTTGCGAAGTGTGTCGTCTCTGTACAGGTCTCCGCATCCTTGCGCGAAGTGCTGGTGCATCTAGGCCCCCTTTTGGGGTTTAGGGTTGGACTGAGTTTGCTCCTACTCACAGGATTGTTTCTTTAACCCCCCAATCCTGCAAGAAGGCTAGAGTGCAGTTCGGCGACCTAGGTACGGGGAATGTAGACCTTTGATTAATAAACCCCTTTTTGTCAGAGGTTCGTAATTTGGATCCCTACTAGAATCCTTATGCAGCCAGGGGAGTTGTGTCAATCAGGGCTCTACATTTGTCATCTTTTTCGACGCCATTTGCTGGTTTCTGAAGTTCTTGCGGCGTTCGGAGGCCCTACACCGTTTTTCCTAAACCCTTTACCCCCTGAACCCAAATCCCCCGTTCATCCTAATTAATTTTAAACCCCTAAACCCTACTTAAGCCTCTTTTGCCATGCATGCGAAGCTGGTTTGGGCTCTATACGAAGCTGGATCTTCGGGGCTGAGGGTTCTTACGGGGCTTGAAGGCTTACCTGGAGGTTCATGGGTAGCCATGAGTAGGGCTTATAAGGTTCCTTTAAGGGACCTATAAGGGCTCTATGAGGGTTCTATAAGGGCTCTACTTGGAGGTGCATGGGTAGTTCTTAGTATTCGGGGACTTCGAACCCCACTTAAAGCTACGCATGAACCTTCCGCTGCGCCCAGGCTTCGAGGTATTCAATACTGTAGAAGTATTGCTTGGTCGAAGACTCATGCTGCAAAAAGCTTAGGGTTTGAGGCTTACTGTATGGAATGCAGGAGATTGGGGATTTAACGGCAGGTTTAGAGTTGGAATTGGGAGGGCTGCCGCGTATGAGAAGGGCAAACTGGCCATCAGAATCGATATCCGTAAGGGTCCAAGTACCTATGTAGCCTGTATACTATGTACTTAGGGCCGAAAAGCGGTTCCCATTTGTTTAATTACTGGTCTGATGAGTCAGAGTTTTTGCAACCCTTGCACAGAGTATAGCATGCGAGCTGCCCGGTGTGCTAACTCAGTTCACCTGCACCTGCAATTAAAATTTCAACATGCCGAGATCATCCTAAATCCTATGCCCCCTGATCCCCAACCCCCAGCCAAGGCTTAAAGTAGACTTTATTGGTTTAGGGTTTAGGGCTCAGGGGGCACATGGTTGAATTGTCTGCCTGGTACAGGCCAAAGCACAGTGCCAATCGAGAGCATCGTGTTCCGGGAACGCAAGGCGAGGCCGCTTGCGGGTTTAGGCTTTTGGGTTTAGTGTTTAGGCTGTAGGGGTTTAGGGTTCAGGGTTTAGGCGTAGGGTGCAGGGTTTAGAGGTGTAGTTTTCCGGTTGTAGGGTCTGCCTACCCTCCATTGGGTTGTCTTACTTGGCGACTTCGAACTTTGTTCCCAGCATAAGCCTGGAAAGCACAAACAGCAACTACATTGGATAAACTGTTTAGGCACTTGTAGGGGCTACAGCATCCCATACAGTCGAGGTCGAGACGCCTCAGCCGCTCAAGCAACGCCAATTTGTGAAGGAGGGGGGAACTTAGCCTATACTTAATACACTTCAATTGAGGTTATAATACTAATAGTGCTTGCAAAATATCATTACATCGTTTTCCTTATAACCCCACGTACGAACGCCCGTGATATTTGCGACAATCTAAGAACCAGTATCCGAAGGACTTAAGGCAGAGTTGCTAGACCTCTGCATGCGTCAAACCTACCCCCAAAACCCTAAGCCAAAACCGTAAACCCTATCCAATGGTAAGCTAAAGCCCAGCCCCTAAACTCTTAAAGCTTTGACCCTGAATCCTCAACTCTCAACCTTACTACGTGGATGGCAGTTTCAACTAATTAACGGACCCCAACATAGAACCCTAAATAGTAGGATCCTCGGAGTTAGGATCCCTGAGTAAGGTCCGGCCTGACTAACTGCAAATGTTATTCCTCAGGAAATCTCGTAGATGACGCCGCCCCCCTCCCCCCCCAACCCTATTCCAGCGAAAGCGGGCCCTATATTGTTCTGGTTTTCTCAACTTCCCCTGAACCCTAAACCCTGTGTTCCTGAAATTCACCTGTCATCCCCAAGACTCCAAGCATACAAGTAGTACCCAGAGAGCCCAATACCCCTTAATTAAGGAATATAGCTTAAACCATGATATGAAGCCCTATATAATTAAGCCATATTCCAAGGGGTATTGGGCTCTCTGGGTACCTGCTTTGGGTCTAAAGCCTATAAATCCAAGAGGTCCACATATACTACTATGCTGGAATTAGGTCCCCAAACCATGATACTTATGACTTATGGTCTCGTGTGACCTTAGTCTATAATGGTAGTTTGATATGTAGTATACTTAGTATACATGAACTCTCTGGGAAACGTACCTAGTTTGTGCTGTTTGGAGCCTTAGGGCAAAATCGATTGACAGGTTTAAGGCCCCTTCCTGGCCCTCCTGGTTTTCCGAAATACCCCGGATATACGGCAGTTTCCGAAAATTAGGGGTACCATATTTTGGGGTCCTCAAAATAAGGATCCTACTATTAGGGTCTAGGGTCCTATATTAGGGTCCCCAATTTTCCGAAACTCCCATACTTAGTAGTAGGGTAGGTAGCCTTTATCCTTTTTGGAGTACTAGAATCCCTCTCCAATCCCAGTGCTTAGCCTTTGGATTTGGGTCCCTAGATACTGGACACGTAAACTTAACAACCCTAAAACCCTAAACCCTGAACCCTTCCGAAAGCCGCACAGCGATGGACAGGTCCTGGAAACTCTGCAGTTCGAAGTCTCCACGCCGCTGCTCGGCCAAGCCTTGTTTGAATAAGAAGGCTTATAGTAGTCGGAACCCAAGCCGGAACATGAGCATAAACATTTTGCAGGGATATCACTACCTCATCGGGCGTCATTATAAGCAAGTGTATATGAACTATCCTATCCATATCCCGAATTTGGTTTGTGTACCTTCTTGCGGCCCTATATTACGGGGTTCCTTAGGTTTCCTTTGGGGTAGCACTCGGACCCTAAGCCGGGGGTAGAGGGGTTCAATCCAACCCAGCATGCACTACAACCCAGACCTTCCAGAACCCTTTACTTCAGGAATATGTCTTAACTCAGATTGGGGATCCAACTATAATTCAAGGTTTGTTCCTTACTCAAAGGATATTGGAAGGTCTGGGAACGTTTCTAGCCAAACCCCCCTGTAGACTCTACACCCTAAGCACTGACAGTTTCACTGCGTGCCTCGGCAAGTCAGGAGATTTCTTCAAAAAGGTGGTCTATCATGTTCAAGAAACCCTGTCGATCCCATGAAGCCCTCAAACCTTAAACACTTAAGCCGAAACCTTAAAAGCGCTAGCAAGTTTTTAGTGGAAGTGATACTCATCGTAGGAGGTGTTTGGGCTGTAAGGCTGGCAGGGTGCTTCTGGGACTTCCTTTCGTGGCCCCCGCTGACAGTGTGTTTTTGGGATTTCCTTCGTGGCCCAAGGACGTTGATCGAGATGCTCGGCCTGGTGGCCAACCGTTGTCAAGCGATGGCCCGGCAGGACATGAGTTTAGGGTTTAGGGGTTTAAAGCTTAAGGAACTATCGTGTTAGTAGAGGTAGCCGAAGATGACTATGAGAACAAGCATCACTGCCATAATCCTGAAGCCCCACTGATCGCACGATGCCCCGAGCTGTTTTGTCAACGTCATTCTTACAACCAAGCGCTGGTATACAGCATATACAGCTCTCTGTGAACCACTTCACTGATTCCGATATCAAGTTGTGATTTCCAAAGCTTCAGCATCTTGCAACATGTATACAGTACTTCGACTTCATTTCTTTGGACCGGGACTGCCGCTATTGCCACTGCTGTTGCTACTGCTGCTGCTGCTGCCACTGCTACGGCTGCGGCTATGGCTACGGCTTCAAGTGCTACTTCTTCTTGCTCCTCACTTCGAACCACTGCTACTGCTGCTGCTACGCGGACTGCTATCACAACTGCTGCTACTGCCGCTCCTGATACTAGTCCTCCTCCTCCTGCTGCTACTACTACTACTACTACTCCTGCTACTACTACTACTACGACTACTGCTACTGCTACTGCTCACTGCTACTGCTACTGCTACTACTACTACTACTGCTACTACTCTCAGTACCAGGTACTTCTGCGTTACTCCTCTTCTTGCTGCTGTAGGTTCCACGACCACTGCTGCCGCTATTGTGACGGGTAGCTACTCCTCTCATAATAATCTATCTCGCCTCTTCCTGCTCAACGTCAAGTAATGACTGTGAGAATGGTACTATGGGTGCTTCAGGAAATAAAAACAACAAGCCCGAGTATACTCGCAATTTTACCAAAAACAACGCCCATGATAATGCCGAAGGACTGCTGCTGCGAGTTTTGTAGACTCTGTCAGGATGAGTTCGTTCCGCGGCTGCAGCATTGGGGCTTACGCTTTGGAGCTAAGCGTCACGGCTTCTGAGTTTTGGTATTTGGGTTCAGAGTTGATAGTTTTGCTGGGATTTGGGGTTCAGGGTTTCGGGTTGGGCCATAAAAACTCTGTAACATACTTGGGTAATAGCTGTAGCGGAACGTACCAACGACTACAAGTCCAGACCCGCGATTAATGTGCCACGTTTACGGGTTTGTGCTGTTTTATTGCATCCGTTGTTTGGGTGTGGGGTTTAGGGTTGAGCATCTTGCTTGGGTGCATGGAAACAAGGCCTTCTGCGAGCGCGATCTACTTCTTTCTTTGCATCGGTGTATATGAAGACCCCACTGAAACAGTCAAGCTGTGGTTGTCTGCGTAGATTAAAGGGCTACCGACGGAGGTCTGGCAGCTGGCAGAGCTGCTTCTTCACTTGGCACTTCGAGAGGCACCTCTAGGACTCTGACTCGAAATGGGTTGGAAAGTCAGGGTATAGGGTTTCAGGGGTTGTTCGCAAACCCAAACCATGCCAATCAGCCGAAGCACTCGTAACCCCAACAGGTAGCTGACCATTCATGAGCAATGATGATGTTCGAACAGTGAATGTAGCTTGGCTCGGCGAAGACCCTGCCTGTTTAGGTGAAGCGGATGTTCGAGACCTTACCTTGCCTTAGAACGACAGCCCAAAAGCAAAGCAGCCGAAACCAATAACGTGTAGCATGGTTCTTGCAAAAGACGTTCAATATGATTTCGTGGCCCCGAAACCCTAAACCTCAAACCGGCATTTCCGCTTAAGACTTGGAGGCATACAGGATTTGGGGCATTCGGGCTTCGGGAGGCACGGGCTTGAAGGTCTTGGGGCTTCTGGCTAGTTTTGATCTGGCAAATTTGCGGATATGCTACAGTACCACGAATCCCTACTTGAATGCTTGTAAGTTGTTTTCTCGTTGGGTTTGGGGGTTGTCGGTGATGTTGCAGTGTTAGGACCGTTAGGACCCCAAGCGCGAAGCCCCAAATCCTAAATCCTTTAAGCCCTAAGCCGAAAGCCCTAATGTTTTGGTGCTCCTTTTCTTGGCCCTAGTATAATATATTATATTCCAAAACCCTATCTAGTGATTAAGGCCCCTGTATAGTTCAAGGACTAGTCTTATGGGCTTGCTAAAAGGTTACTATACGGTTATCTAGGATTACTTTATGGTTATTTAGGAAGGAGTGTCTATATGGAAATATATGTCATTAGCGGGTTACCGTAAGGTTAGTATAGAGTATAGGCTAAAAACCGTATGATAGTCCTTCAGGTGCACCTCCTGTACGCCTATCCTTCTTCCATCCTGGTGGAGTTCTCAGACACGGATCCGCCCTAAAGTTCCTAAAGTCGAAATCGTGGCGATTGTGAGGTTCAGAGCTTCGGGGGTTTAGGGTTTAGGGTTCAGGGTTTAGGGTGGCTTTATGGGAAGGGGGCTCCGCATTTAGGATGTAGGGGCGCAGTTGCACCCTCAGAACTTCGAGCAGGTTGGTTGCAATTGCTTAAGGCCTACCCTCACCCTAATAACCTACCTTCTTTAAGGATTTATATAAGGAACTCATATTGAGGAACCCTCAAAAACGGTGGGTTACTTGCGGTCCAGGTAAGTACACCCAGGGCTAGGGGCTTAGGCGTTGAGGCTTTCGGTTCTTGCATATTTGGCTTCTGATTTTTTTAGGGTTTAGGGTTTGGTATCCTCTCTCAAATGCCGGTGGCAGCTCGGGCGAAAAGTTGCTAGATGTGCCCTTTCTCCCTTCTTGAGGTCTGAGGTTCCTTATATATCTACCCAATGCCAAGAAGGGAGCCCCTTTTCTTGCTTGGGTTGCTGGGGATCCTGGGTTGGGACACGATGAGACACCGCGACGAAGCTTGCGAGTAGAGTTAAACGCTAAACCCTAAACCGAGTTCCGCCTGGTTGTAAAATTATTGGAGATAAACTGAACTTCGGCCAGTGGGTTAATTTGCTGCGACGATCTTTTGAGGTCCAGGGGTCTCTCCCTACTCTTTCCAGGTCGTCTACTTTTCGTCTTCTGGAAGAGTCCTTGGGCCTTGCACTTGGCTCTGCCTACAAGGTATTCTGACTGTAGCAGGGAGGAAAAGGGCCCGAAAAAAAACAAAAAACGAGTTCCGCAGTGCAGGGGCGGGGTGAGGGTTTCGGGTGTAGGGTTCAAGCTTCCAGAGCCCAAAGCAAACTTTCTATGGAGTCGTTAAAGCCACACGGGTGCACCCCAGGACTCCAGGACACCTCTGCAACCGAAAACGAAGTTCGTAAACTCTTATTATAGGGGCCTACATAATTACCTAATGCTCTTTTGGGGTGGGTTCCGTATGATAATTGTAGGGCCCCCAAACCGTATTCGAATTATTAAGGCCCCTATATTATAACCCTGCGATGCCCTGGCCTGGAGTCATGCTACCACAGGCGACGTAGCAGCAGAAAAAAACCACAAAGCCGAGCCATAACCGACAAACCTTAAGCCGCCTAGTGTAGAAGCCTAAATAACTACCAATATAATCCCCATACTCCAAAACCATATTCTAATGATCAAAGCACCGAAATTAAGCCACACCTAAGCCCTAATCCCTAAACCCCAGGCCCTAAACCCTGAACCCTAAACCCTAGGCCCTAAGTCCTAAATCCCAGGTGGTTGCTGCCACATTGCTGGCCTGGGGTCGTGACGGGCACCCAGAGCTGCAGGTCCCAAAGTTCGAGGTCAAATTGTATTATAACATGGGAGTTTCCGAAAATAGGGGACCCTAATATGGTACCCTAAATAGTAGGATCCTTGTTGTAGGGACCCCAAAATAAGGTAGTTTTCGGAAACTCCCAAATATTTTGCTATGTGACATTTACTATAAAATACTACCGCATATTCCTTATTACTGTATTGTGTTGTCTTATGTTTTTGTGGTATACAAAACTGTAACTTCTGTTTCAGGTCTTTATATCATATTGCATTGTGTTTCATCTTACGACACTGCAATATAGCATTGTATATGATATTACAATTTGTAGCAGCAGTCGATCGTAGATCATCTTGTAACATACCATGTGGTATCATATTACATTCTGTTGTAATATGGCAACAGTATCACATGTTAATCTGTATCATAGTCACAGTCTACGACGGTATGTTAGAATATGGTATGTTATGTTTTGTTCTACTAGATCATGTCTTAGAATATTACAACGTATTTTATCACGCTGTAACTTATTTCTGTTTTATGTTGTATTGTGCGATGTCAGAGTGTTCGAGAGTCTGTTCTGTTGCATTTCTAAAGTGTGTCATTTTATACTATACTAAACTTTGATATAACATATTTGCACCATGTGTTGTATGATAGTACAGCAGGTTATACCATGACATCTTTGCTTGTTGTTGTAGTTTGTTAGGGTTTAGGGTTAAGGGATCCCCCAAATAGTCTTCATAATCCATTCCCCCAGTCCCTACTAAGAACCAGACAGACTGCCCAGGCCGATGCAAAGCCGTGCCCCAAGCAGCTGCGCTGGGGCCTCTGCTCGCGGGGGGTGTGGGGTTTAGGGGTTTAGGGTTTAGGGGTTTAGGGGGTACTATAGGGGCCTTCATAATTACCTAGACTATTTTGGGGGTTCCTTATTATAATCATAGTAAAACGGGCACCAAAACCCCATTCTAATTGTTAAGGCCCCTACATTTTGGGCTTGAGAGGGCGGTGGATTGCATTATCCGGCCTGTGGCGATAGGATGACTTGAGTTCGCGGTAAGGCTATGCAAAATGTCACGGTTTCCGTTCACAGCTGCCAGGCCCTAGCATAATGATGTGTGCGCTTCGGATGTCAGATTTTCGGTGCCTGCAACAAGACCTAATATAGGAGCCTACATGGTTAATTTATCTATACTAGTTTGGGGGGTTTCCTTATTATAACTATAATAGTATAATATACCCCGAAACCCTATTCTAACGGTTAAGGCCCCTATAGTAGTCCGTGCATGATCGCAAACCCAAGCACCCCCAAAAAAGAAAAGACACCCACAAAATAAAAGACGAGTGTGATTTCAGTAGTGTTCGCCGGGTTGCGTGTTCGGCTGCTCCACCACCGCCACCACGACGACGCCTACTACTACTACTACTACTGCTACTCCTGCGGTGCTGCAGTGAAAATTTTTTAGCTACATCCACGACGGCAGCGACGACCCACTACTACCAGTTACCACCACTACTCTCTAATCAGCGACATGTGCGGCAACCCAACGCTTACAGCGCTGATGATGCTGACAAGCATGCTTTAAGGGTCCATGTACTGACATAGTATATACCATGACCTTAAAGCATTCCCTACATAGATACTTTGGTCCCAAAGTATATACTATTTGGGTGCATGCACCCTGCGGGCTGGTGTCAATGGTGGTGTCGATGATCGCTCTGTGCTTGCCATCTTTTGTGGCGATGATCGCCTGATTACTATGCTGCACATTGCGCGTCTGAAGATGCCGACTATGATGCACTGTGGTGACGAGGAAGAAGATGCTGACGCCGATGTCAATGAGCATCACGGTGCCAATGGCTAAATCAATGATAACAATTATGATGACGAGGGTGACAATGGTGATGTGGATTGTGTTGATGATGATGCTGGCTGAAGATGATGACGAAGAAGCTGACTATATGACGAGTTTGTTGACGATGGAGGTGGTGTTCATGATGAGGATGACGATAATGACATGGTGATAATCCTGACGACAGCAACGATGTCGGTGAGGATGGCATGAAACATCCTTGTCATGATGGAGAACGTTGCGCCATATGGCCGTACTCTTCTAATCCTCAACCTTAAACCCTAAACCCCTGTCGTACTCCTCCAAGAGGTGTGCTCCTTCGCTGCATCAGGGCCAGTGTACAGCCGCCCTCGTGCCGCATGGACGCATGATCCTTCTGATTGTGAGACCCTGGGGCTCCACTTACCTAAACATTGGGTTACTGGCTTGCATAATATATGGCTAGAAGCCTACTATTTGGGTTACTGGCTTTCATAATATATGGCTAGAAGCCTACTGTTTGGGTAACTGGAGCCCTTGGGAGCAGCATCTGTGACATTATTTTTCGTCTGTGGTTATGACTAGTCTGCACATGTGGAGACATGTGGTCATGGCCTAATTAGAACTCTTAGAGTTTGCGAGTTAGGGCTCGGGGTACATCATTCAAGGTTATTGGCTGCGGTTTCGGGCACGAGTACCTTGTGGCACAACTTCGCTAGAGGACTTCGGTTTTTAATACGGTATATGAAGTAGGATTTATATTACCGTTTTGGTGAGTGTAGATAGGTCTCCTTTTGAATATTGGTGAGTGTATATATTGGGTTTTATTACGGGGATACTAGTAATATAAACCATACCCCATATAGATCTGAGCAGTTAATAACAATAGCCCTTATAGTCCGTTACAGTCATTCTGTCATGACCCTCAGAACCCTATCCGAAGCAGTATGGCCCCTTTACTAGGGAGTTCCGGTTTGAAGTTTGAAGTGCTTGCTGCTTACGTTTTCCCACTCGAGAGGCAGTTCGGATTTGTTCAGGGAATCGGTTTAGGGTTTAGGGCTGCTTTGTACATCCTGCCCTAGTCGTTGTGTCTGGACTGCAGTCCCCGTGTTTGGAAAATTTTGCTTGGTTGCAAAGTAGACCCTGAACCAGACGCTTCAATAACTGAACTCTATGCCCAAGCAGTACTTTCGAGGTTCCTGGGGAAGGTATATGTATGTAGATTTATATGTATACATATATATATATATACACATGCACATATTGTGCACGTACGTATGTATGTATGTATGTTTGTGGTAGATAGGTAGGTAGGCAGGCAGGCATACATGGAATGAGTATGTAAATTTCTCAGCACATGCATCACAGGAGGCGATGCCGACTTTGGAAGCCCAAACTCGACTGATACCAGACACCCCAACTTCCCAGACCTTCCAAAATCCCTTAATTAAGGAATATTCCTTAAATCATAGTAGGATCCCTATTATGGTTTAAGGAATATTCCTTAATTAAGGGGTTTTGGAAGGTCTGGGTTCGTTATGCTTTGCGTGGAGCCTAGAGAACCTAGTTTTTAGGGCTCCTCGCTATGATTTCCTTATACAAGTCCTCAAAAGGTAGGTCATCTAGGGTCCGGGTAGGTCTTTAGAAAGCTTCAGGGTTTGGAACAGGGTTCAGGACTTCGGGACAGAGGGCTTCAAAGCCTTCGGGGCAAAATCGACTTATCAGAATCATTGAACTGAGGGTTCAACAGCCTACAAATCCCTAAAACCCAAACCTCTAAACCCTAAACTACATCCTCAGGCCCAACACCGGGTCTGGCCGTGGACGCAGGGACTTCTCATGGCAGCCGCTTTCACCACCGCTTCATGCCTTCATCAGCCGTTTTAGAATTTTGAGGGTTTGGGGGTTCAGGAGTTTTCCTAGAAGGCTTCAGGGACCGACATGTGCAGACGTATGTTTTTTTTACATGTATTGCAAAATACACCCTGAAGTGTTTTCAGGTGCCTGTATCAGCGATACCGGTCAAATAAACTAACGCTAAGCCCGAAACCTAGACCCTAACCGTACCCAGACCTTCCAAAACCCCTTAATTAAGGAATATTCCTTAAACCATAATAGGGATCCTACTATGATTTAAGGAATATTCCTTAATTAAGGGATTTTGGAAGGTCTGGGTAAAGGCTAGGATTTACAGCTCTTGTCCTACTAGGCTGGTCCTGCAAGCTTCGGGATCTCGGCCGCCCAGACCGAATCCCTTAATTGAGGAATAATGTACCTTAAATCATATTAGGTATCCTACTACAAGCCTAAACCCCTAACGACTGAACCCTGAACCCCTTAAACCTTAAATCCTAAACCCTAAACCCTAAATCCTAAACCCTAAACCCTAAATCCTAAACCCTAAATCCTAAACCCTAAACCATGAGCCCTAAATTCCTTAATTCCGGGAAATTCGAAGGTCTGGGCGGCATGTTCTCGGGAGTTTGGGCCCCGGGAGCGCCCTGAAATTCTCATCCACAGGCCTCCTTCACTCGGGTTTGGAGTTTAGGAGCCCCTAAACCCTAAACCCGAAACTCAAGGCCAAGGCCGCCCACCTCCGTGGGTGGGCGGCGCTTGAGCCCCTCGACCTCGATGCTTGCGCCCCTGGCCTGTCCTGGCCAGGTTTGGGTGGTCTGGCCGCCTTAAGCGGCGTGGGGTGGGAGAGTTAAAATGAAAGAGCCATCCACAATCAGGCTCCAACGGCCAATCGTCAAAAGACGACGCACTCGAAAGTACACTGTCGCAAGATACTTCCGCTCATGCACCACTCTACGGCAAACCCTAAACCCTAAACCCTAAAGACTAGACATGAGCCACTCCCGGGTATGCTTGTTCCTCATTGCCTCTCTTCGGGATCAGCAGACGCCTACTGCCAGCCATGGAGACAAGTTATCTTAGTTCATCAGTGCTTAAGGCGCACGGAGCTGTGATAGTATTGGCTGCAGGCACGCAATCACAGCAAGTTAAGATGTGCAAACGAAGAAGAGCTGCATGATATCATAGGGTCATTCAGTTGCCCTACTCTAAGTACCCGGGTTGCTCGAACAAATAGAAGGGTCATAGGATCCGCAATATCATTGCCCTCCAAAGAAGGACCCCAAATATCAAGAGAAGACGGAGGGGGGACCTTGAGATACACCTCCGAGAGGTTGATCGCTGATGTAAGAGCGCCCAAAGTCAAAGAACGACTCAACACAGTCAGGGGGACCTACTTGGAGGTTCACGGGTAGTTATAAGTAGAGCTTATGAGGTTCCTTTAAGGGATCTATAAGGGCTCTATGAGAGTTATAAAGGGATAATAAGGGCTCTACTTGGAGCTTCCTGGGTAGTTATAAGTGCGCTTATGAGTAGGATAGGGCATAGTTATTACCCATATTCGGGGACGTATAAAGCCACTCATAGCTACCCATGAACCTCCAAATGACTTCGAACCCCAAAACCCTGAACCCTGAACCCTAGACCCAGCCCGACAACCCCTGCAATCTAGACCTAGAGCCTGAGCTCTACCCTAGACCGAAAACCTAAAATCTTAGCCGTAACCCCTACTTTAACCCCAACTAACCTAATTACCTTTTTCACGACTTAGAAACGGAAATCATAATCAGGAACCCTTAAACGAGTAGGCTATTTGGGGTCCAGGTAAACCCTGAGAAGCCCAGGCATTTAGCACGGCCCGGCCAGTGCGTCCTGCCTGCAGACGATGGTTCTCCTTGGACGAGTCTTGGGTTTCGGGTTTAGGGGGGTTAGTGCTTATAGGGTTTAGGATTTAGGCTTATCGTCTTTTCGTGTTTGCTCCATTGGAGACTATCGGTACTTTTGTTTGTCGTCTTTCCCTGTTTGTTTCAGTATGCACAAAGCGCCAGGGGCTGTTCGATGGCTGAGTTTACAGTCAGGGTTCAGGGGTTGATTGTGCGAGGATCTAGGGTATGGGGCTTATGGTACAGGGTGACTAGAGGGGTCGTTCCCACAGAAATCTATTACGATAGGCCCCCCAAGCCCTGTTCTTCTCTTCTGGAGGGCCCTAAACCCTAAACGCTAAACCCTATACCCGAAACCGTAATCCCTGAACTCGATACCCTGAACCCTGAATCCTAAACCTCAAACCCGAATTAAATCCTAAACCCCGAACCTTCTACCCTAAACGACATAACCTACGCCCTATACTAGATTCTAACTAGACTGTCTGGTTCTTGTTAAGGAATGGGGGAATGGGTTATGGGGACTACTATTGGGGACTATATAGGGACTACTATAGGGATCCGTTTCCCAATCCCTACTAAGCACCAGACAGTAGATCAGAGGTGAAAGATGCTGGACCTGAATTCAGCTTCGTACAGATGGGGTTCAATGCCTGCGCTGCGGTGCCTTTGCCTGTGCACCTAGCCTTTTTAGGGGTTTAGGGTTTAGGGCTTTTAAAGTTGACCTGAACCCTCAAAAGTAGGTTAAATACTGGCCCAACACCTATAAAATGATATTATTCTACACACTTTGGGGGCCAGGATGGGTTGGGGGCTTCTAAGTGTAAGGGGGGACGCTTAGCAGCCCTACAATAGAAGCCAGAAAGTTGGAACATGATTTTCCTCGTGCCCTTAAGGTAAAGTGAAGGCGACCCCAGCACTAATCATCTTAAAACCATGTTCCAACCTTCTGGGGTACCTAAACCCCTAAACCCCTAAACCCCTAAACCCTAAACCCCTAAACCCTAAACCCCTAAACCCTAAACCCTAAACCCCTAAACCCCTAAACCCTAAAACCCTAAAACCCTAAACCCCTAAACCCTAAACCCTCAGCCCTAAATCGTTCACTGTAGATGGCGCAGTGAACACCTGAACTCTCCTCTGATCTCCTTCAATATCGATATGACCGTCACGGAGGCAAAGGGTCCAAGTACAGTTCCCTAAGGGTCCGAGTACCTAATAATCATATACTCTCCTAACTTTTGAGCTACATCGCTGCTATCCTAAACCCAAGTACCTAATTATTGGGTCCTTTGGACCCGTGGGTCCTTTGGACCCGTGGGGGTTGCAGTAGGTACTTAGTAGGTATTTGGGCCCCAAAAGTATATATACGATACTACTACTTGGACTTTGGGGGAGAGCAGAAGCTGTTTAGTGTTTTGCTTTTGACGATAAAACCCTAAGGCTCAAACTGGCCGAAAAGCCTCAAATCGCATGGTCTTGGGGCCCAACCCTCGTAATATAAGTCCTTCGAAGCTTAGGGCGAGGGCAGAGTGTATGCGATCGACCGAAGGTGCTAACGGGGCTGCTGTTTGTGTTAGATGGCAGGCCTGAGGCTTCATCATTCGAAGGTCAATAGTTTCGGCAAGGTGCCAGCAGAGCATAGCAGATGCGTGAGAAGTTCCATACAGCCTGGCTGTCTCTTCGTGTCTGCGCACCGCGAGCAATCCTTTGAATAAAGCCCTGGGCAGCTAGACAGGGCATCGCAGAGTTGTCAGAGGAGGTGCATGCATGACTCAAAGACTGTTCCTGTGCATGCAGTAGATATGCGGACATAGTCTCCTCTTGTTATTCTTGGTATTTATCACTTTAGATGGACGAAATCCTGCTATTGATCTGAAGCCGCTGTCAGAAAAGCCATATATGCGAATGGACGAAATCTTGCATCAAGCAAGTGCCTCATCAACTTTGACACCAGGTGGGTGAGGGGAGTGAACCAGTTAGCATGTCATGCTCTGCAGTGCAACGTCGTTTTGTTTCTTGTTTTGTTCGTGCTGTCGCCGCCGAAACCACACGTGCAGACACCATAAACCCTAAACGAAGCTTCACCAAGGCTAGAAAGTGAGGAAGAGCCTAGTCGAAAGAACCATGTGGAATCACTCCGCAAGATCGCCACGCCTGAGGTGGTCGGTCCTATGTGGAATTTCTCTGCATCCTAAACCCTGCGACCCTAGATCCCGGAACCCTGACAACTTCAAATCCACGAGTTCGATTGGTAAGATCCTCATTGCTGAATGGTTACTGATGTTATTCCTTATATTTATCAATATCTCACCTTTACAAAACCCTGTTCTTAATACATAATTGCCGCAGGCACGGATACTTATTCCATCTGATCTTAGTTAGTTAGCTTCACATACCCTTTACACAACTGTTCCTCAAGCTGCCCAGATGCTTCGGGGAGCACGCTGAGAGATTTATGCTTTATGCTGAAACTGACAACATGCGGAGTGCAGGCTTTTGGGTGTACATCGTCTTTTCGAGGTAGGTTGGCCACACAACTTGAAAAACCTACTAGCGCATGTCCCAGCTTTGTACTTACGAGAGGGGAAGGATCTTGGCGCGATATTCATTCGTCCATTTTCAGAACGCTCTGAGAAGCTACACCCTCAAGCATTCGTCATCGTGAATTTTTCCATCGCAAAGGAAACCCTAAACATGAGACCGTAAACAGACACCCCAAACCCTAGACGGTAAACAGACAGCACGTACTTGCAAGCTGCGGCATTTGCTTGTTTCGTTTTGCTGCTTTGTTCTCTTAGCTATATGTGGTGTTGCCGACATCCTTACTCCCATACATCGGAGGCTACAGGACACGCTTTCGGGTTTAGGATTTTTGGGGAGACCTGAAACACTGACTGAGCCCATATCCCCAAAGCATCCCTGCAGAACCTACTCAAAGGATCAGCGGAACTTGTAAGTAAGCTCATAAAATTACCTTACTTAGAGCCATGTTTAGTGAACCCCTAATCCTTTAAGTAACAAGTTTTTTGTCGTTTCATCGTCTCGCAACTAGACCGTGTGCACACGTCAGAGAATGCCTTGAGAAACTTCTGACCATGGGGTTTAGGTAGGACTTAGACTACATTTGTCGGCTAGGTGCTTCCAAATTCAATGCGGCTATCTGATGTAGGCAAGTGGCATCACTGTTCCACTCCCACCGCATCAAGACCCTCTGGCCATATTCTTTCAGCCAAAATCTGAATTCGGCACACCAAGAGTTCTAAAGTCCTTGCGTTCGCCTCGGCTCAAGTTTTCAACAATCGTGGGATCGTAGCAAGTGGGCGACCAGGAGAATCCCTGGAATAGGCCGAGCTTCCTGATCTAGGGTCTCGAGGGTGCTGGGCTTCGGGTTACTATGGGAGCTGCTTGTACTACAAGGCTTACTATAGACTATAGGGGGTTTTCATAGAGGTTCGTAGGGAACTACTCTAAGGGCCAATACTGCCTTGATGTTTTGATCAATGGATAACAGGATATTATCGAAGGGGTACCCAGGCCAGATAGGAGATGCTTTGGAACCAAAGTAGCCACATTGGCACTACTTTAAGGCCAAAGTACACTCTTTGGGTACATGGACCCTTAAACCCTAAACCCCAAACCCTTATGATACCCTTATGATACCCTTATAGAACCCTGAAAGGAACCCTTAAAGGAACCCCTATTTGGGTACATGGACCCTTTAGGGTGACTCTGAGACTGAGCGGCTGTGGCGTTTGGAGGGGGAACCCAGAGAGCCCAATACCCCTTAATTAAGGAATATGGCTTAAGGCCCTAGGGGTTCCTTAAAGGGTTCCTTAAAGGGATCTATAGGGGTTCTACAAGGGAATTAAGGAATATGGCTTAAATTATGTAGTGCTTCATATTATGATTTAAGCTATACTCCTTAATTAAGGGGTATTGGGCTCTCTGGGAAGCAGAAAGATCCTCGATGAGTTCGGTTCAACTGTCGGGGGAATGGGGGGATGGATCAGTATAGTAGTCCCTATATAATCCCCAATAACCCATTCCCCCATTTTCTACTAAGAACCAGACAGTGTCAAGTCGACGTGCAGGGTTTGGATGGGTAGGATCATCTCTTGTGGCCCTTTCCTATGTTGAAGACAACCCAGAGGGTCCATATATACTACCACTATATGGGCACCGAAGTCCATAATAGTAGAATATGTGGCCCCTCTTGGGAACATTGATACTTCGACCTGCAACCTTGTTCGAGCTACTGAGTCCTGTTTCCATCGGTGCTCAACCGCAAAAAGCAGTTGCTTCTACAGCGGTGGTTCCAGGGTGGCTTGTGTCGCAGCAAAAGCTCTTCTGACAATGAGAACACTACACAAGTGAGCTTAGATGAAGAATGCATCACGTATTATGAAAGATAGTACCTCAATCTTTAGGTAGCTGGAGCCCTAGGGTTCTTGTTTTCAAGGGCACTCTGATGGGGACGTAAGAAATGGGAATGGGGCGTAAGCCATTGGGACCATTCGGGCTCATTTGGGCCCAAATGGGACCTTTTGGAAAACGCTATTTTGGGTTCGGAATCCTGCGCGCTCGGAGTTCGGTGCTGGAATATTGCATTTGTCGGGCTATGGAGTAGAGGCAAGCTTCCG
>BGNK01002807.1:25342-73106 GCA_003297005.1 Symbiodinium sp. clade A Y106
CCAATTCGGCATTTTTGGCAAATGCCCCGGCCATTAGGGTTTTTTCCCACTCACTCACGGCTTGTCGTTGCCGTTCCGTCAAGTTACAACCCTCCTCCTAGCAGCAGATCCCCTCTTGGTCTCAGCCTGGTGTGATTTCCGGAGGCTTAAGCCCCCATTTCTTAAGCCCCCACCTGTATTTCCTTAATGTTTGTACACTACCTGGACCCAACAAAACCTTCCTTGTTAGGGTTCCTTATTATGATTTCCGTATATAAGTCCTTAAAAAGGTAGGTTATTCTGGGTTAAGGTACACACTCAACCCCTAAACCCTAAACCCTGAACTCTTCATCTACTTTAGCCCTTGCGCAGGCGATGCCCCAGATGCGACGTGGCCGACTGCTCTCTTTGGCCCTGCTAGGTGCTGCAGGCCTTGCTGAACAAGCAACACTTATAGCCAGCCTCAAAGTGTCATTATGTTCCTTAAGGTTCCATGTACTCACGTAGTATATATACATTGACCTTAAAGTATTCCCTATATAGATACTTTGGGCCCAAAGTATATACTATTTGGGCGCATGAACCCGCAGGGGTTCCTCCTTTGGATAGTCTAGTCGCGAATCTCTACGCGCCCCGAACCCGTGAGCCGGAGTTCTTTCCCGTCATGGAGGAGAGGCCGCGCCTTCCAATTGCTGCACATGCCTTTCCTGGGAGAAGCCCTGAACACTATGACTTATAACCCTAAGTTTAAGTTCTTACCTAGCCAGTGGGATCCAGTGGGAGAACTTTAACCTTGTTGGCCGGATATATTTGTTCCATCCTAGAAAGTGTTAAGTTTTTTGGGCCCGGCTGCCGAAGAAGAGAATTACCCACATACTGGTAGGCTACCTTTTTGGTGGCCAGAGTTCTGAGATCCTTTTTAAGGAGTCTGGCCACATTTCTACAGAGAAACAACTGCACGGGCAAAGAACGCTGTCTCAGCCGGACGAAACGCAATGGACGCTTCATGGATCCTTTGAACATATACGGCTACCCTGGAAGCATGGCCGCATGGTTGTGATCGTGCGTCCTTTTGCCATGGACAGTTAATATATTCATGTATACATATATGTATATATACATATATATATACACATACAATATGTGTAGATATATGTGCACACACAGAGATAAGGTTGACAATTCTCACCAAGCTGCGAGAAAGGGTTCCAAGACAAGCAGTCAGCATCTGGGAAAACGCATGGTGCGGCTACGAAGTTCAAATCTGAAATGTATCCCCCACGACTAAACTCGGAACCCTCTACCCACGATCCCTTAACTCGACCTTAAGCTATAAAGCACCAAAACCCTCATATCTTAAAGCTCCAGCGAGGCGCTGAACTGCCACCGTCAACCAACCCTTAAGCCCTAAGCAAGTCAATCCTAAACTGTTGCCTGATACCCTAAATTGACTAAGTCAGGCTGCGCCCTCTTTAATGCTCTCGAGTCTTTCGTCCCGGGACTCAGCGAGCCACGGCCCTAATGCATGAGTTAAGGTTCGGGCACTTGTAAACGGCTCCTCTAGGGGTGCCATTCAGGCTTCCTTCAAGGGCTACTTTCATGGGGTTGTAGACAGTGAGCAGCGTAGTTGGGTATGAGCTTAACTTTATTCTCTTACTGTAATGCTGGTTGTTCATTTGCATGCTGGCTTTTCTACGCACGGTTCCAAGTATGCTTAGATATCTAGACATATTCACATATACATATATACAAATATGCCTGACACAGCAACTTGGATTGAGTTCATTTCCAACTAGACAGAGCAGAGCGTAGAGTAGAAGAAGGCTTGGAGGGATTCGTAACCAGGATGGATGTGGAGAGGAGATTGAGTTTAGGGTTTAGGCTAAAGGTTTAGGGGATGGATGGGACAACAATCCAATTTGTTGAGGAAGCCGCCTTCGTCACGAAGGCTTATGGCTGCAACCTGACACACCAAGGACCAAACCCCCAGACACTGAACCCGAAACCCAAACCCTAAACCCTTTGCCTAAATTCAGACTCTCCAGCCCCAGACCAAACACTCGCAAAGCGCCAAATCCCGATACCCTCAAGGAAAACCTTCAGCCATGCAATATAGTTCTAGGGGTCGGATGAATCTGTATGTGTATATATATATATATACACAGATTTTTGTATACATGAATATGTATATCATATTGTCTTCCCCTCTAGATGGGACCTTGAGGGTTGTGCGCATCGTAGCTACCATCATACAATCACCACAACCGAGGTCGTAGAGTATCATCCCTATATAGTAGGGTTTAGGGTTTAGGGTTCCCTGGTAGAAGTGTACTATCCTCTTGGAGTTTTCAAGTCCCCCAACAGTCAGCTGCCAGGCCGAGCGTTGCAAGGCAGCCAAGGTCGGGTTGCTCTGATCATGAGAGTGACGGTCGTGGCATAGCCAGGCTTAATCTGCATATATACATATATATATGTATATATGTATGCTCAGACACACAGGCGTCTGTACCTATTTATTGTATGTATGTGTACGATGTTTAAAGTTTGTCTGTGTGTACGTCTACATGTATATATATATATATATGCTCTCGGGTCCCGGGCCGCCACCCNATGTGTGCTTGATGTCTGTCTGTATATATATACACACATATATATATATATATGCTCTCGGATCCCGGGCGGCCCCGGGCGGCCCCTGCTCCCAGCAGTCCCGGACAACCGGAACGAACACACGCAAACCAAAACCAGAGGGAGGGAGGACGATGGAGAATGATCCCAGCCTCACAGGAGCGGAGAACCGCATCAGAGCAAGGACAGGGACGCCGTTTGCAAGGAGAAAAGAGCAACATCATATTTTGTATGGTAACGAGCACGTCACATACAATATCTCTGTAGAACGCACTGCCCCACACAGGCTGGGCGGGGCCAACCAAAACGACCACAGGCCCCGGCCCACCGGGGGGGAGGGGACAAGGCACGCAACGATGACAGTACTACTAACAAGCGGCAGCAACCATACCATACCTCCGTAGAACACACTGCCCCCCGCAGGCGGGGGGGGGCCAACCAGAAAGACCACAGGCCCCACAGGGGGGGGAGGACGAGGCCAAACAACCAGACGGGGAAAGCAACAAGCCCAAACAAGACAACTACAAGGGGGGATACCATGGGGTGGGGGGGCGGGGTGGCAGCCCTGCATCATATATTTAAAGTGTGCGTGTGTCTATGTATATTATATATACCAATGATAATAGAGTATTGTGCAGTATATAAACTTGGAGTCGTTTCCATCTGCTCGTAAACTGATGTGTGTCTGTGTATGCGCATCCTATGGATACGTCCCTGTGTGCGTGCCTGTGTGCCTGTGTGCGTGCATGCGTGCATGCAGACAAACACGTATACGTGTGCATACATGTACATGCACACACACACACACACAACTACTGCCTGCTTGGCCGGGGCGGCTGGCCTGCCTGCCTGCCTACCTACGTGCATACACATGCGTACACTCATTCAGTCATTCACTAGTTCTTTAATTCATACACCTCAGTCGGAGTCAAACATGTCAGGCTTGCAGTGTTCGACCTTCACAGACCGACGAGTACGTTTTGGAAGGACAGCACTAAAGCCGAACCCCAATGCATATGCCCGAACCCGGCTCAGGGCGACCGGAGCAGCTGCAGAAGAGCCGGTTCCTGCCCTGAATGAGGACGGGTGGGCTCGATGTTGCATGATAGTGATGCGCGCAAGTAGGCTGCTCACCTCTGGTGGATGTTGAAGGTATGATTTGACTTCTCGGGTTTTGCGGCCGCAGAATGCTGAGGCGGCAGTGGTTGCTTGTGGTGCTGTATGCACTAAGGAGATTGTTCTGTATGTGTATGCTCACTGTCATAGGATCGAAGACGTTGTGTTATCTCATGCCTTCACGTGGAAATTATAAACATCTATGCGCTATTTGCCCAAAGCCGGATGCGGGAGTCGTTCCGGAGTAAACCCTAAACCCCTAAAATGAACATGCTTCCAGGAGGCTTCGTCCAGCTTCCCTGCCGTGCCGGCCATTGCGGCTCTTAGTGTCGCATGCTTAGTCGCACCGGAAAAGGAACTGCTATCAAGACCAAAGGTATATGGGTAGGGATCCTTTTGAGCGTATCCTTAGGGCCTAAACCCCTAAACCCTTAAACCCCTAAACCCCTAAACCCTAAACCCTAGACCCCTAAACCCTATAAACACTAAACCCCTAAACCCCTAAACCCTAAACGAAAAATCCGCCGGCCCCCTCCCCAAAAATAACAAAGACAACCACGATACTCAAAGCCTCAACTCCGGGGGACCCTGAGTCCAAAGAAACCCTACAAGCTCGAGATTAGACCCTCTAGGGATTATTTGGAGGATTTAAGGGTTCCTTTAAAGGAGGGTTTAAGGGTTCCTTTAAAGGAGGGTTTAAGGGCTCCTTGAAAGGAGGGTTTAAGGGTTCCTTTAAAGGAGGGTTTAAGGGTTCCTTTAAAGGGATCCTTAAAAGGGGTCTTTAAGGGATCTACAGTATAGGGGCCTCAACAATTACCGGGCTTGAATAGGGTTCCTTTAAAGGGGTCTATAAGGGATCTATAAGGGTACTCTACTATAGGGGCCTTAGTTAAACCTATACTATTTTGGGGTTCCTTGTTTTAAGTACAGTATAATGTGCCCCTCAAAACCCTGTTCTAATTATTAAGGCTCCTATAGTAACGATAGAATCCTGAGGCTTCCGTGGGTTTTGGGGCTTCGGGTTTAGATTTGGCTTTAGGGGGTTTGGGTTTTAGGGGTTAGGGTTTAGGGTGTAGTATACAGGGGCCTTAATAGTTACTTAGTTGGAATAGGGTTTTGGTGCCCATCATACTATACTCATAATAAGGACCCCCCCAAAAAGAACTGGCATAGATAGTTGTAGGGGTTCCATGTTATATGGTCCTTCAGAAGTAATTAGAACAGGGTTTGGGAGGCGGCCATATTGCACAGTATGTTTGCGGCACTCTGAAACCTGAAGCCCTACCGCCTCTGGAATGGCAGCTGCTACCTGAGCCCCTCAACCCGCACCCGTGTAGGAGATAGGGCCAGCCGTCTGGCATCAAAGACCACATCTGCTGTTCAGAGGCTCAGACCTCCCTTTGTGGAAATAGCTGAAAGCCCCCACTTCAAGACTTAGTTGTCCTATGGTCGCAGATTTTCATCCAAGGGCGAAACTCAGCCAAATTCGGCTTACATCAAACCCGTGCTCCCCGAAATACAACCCCTTGAACCTTAAACTCCTGAAGTCTGAGCCTCAATTGTAAGCCCTATGCTCTATGCGCCGAAGCCTAAACCCGGTGCCCCACACCCTAAATCCGCAAGTCCATGACCCCTTTTCAACCCCACAAGAAGCAAGATAAGAGAGTTGAAACAAAACAAGGACCTAAACCCTAAACTCTGGAACCCCAGACCCAAACCCTTACAGAACCCTTGTCTGAGAACAGCACCTGCAATGTGAGGTCGGTATGATCCTTCTTAGCCGGGCGCCCATTGTTGTGTGCTCTTCTCGCCTTGTAATTCGGGTTGATGGTGTGCTGTTTCCGTTTTTGGGTTGAGGGTTTTAGGGTTTATTGAAGGTTCAGGAATACATTGTCGGCATCTTTTCTGATCGTAACTGCAACAGTCTAACATAGACTTTTTCGCAGGGTTCCTCAGAATCCGTACTGCCATTGGTTACAAAGATGTGGGTTATGGTCCTGGTAGATGAAGGTAATTCGAAGGCCTCTAGTACACAATGGACACGGGGGGCCCCTGCACGAGCGCTCCGGAGTAAGAGCAAAAGCCCATAGAAGCCCATCAGTGCAAGTATAAGGGTCATACCTGTCGGGGTACATGAGGTGCATGAGGCCCTACGTACCATGCGATGGGGGCACTTATATCCCTTACATAAACTCTTGTATCCAGCAGCCACAGGGCTCGAAGTTAAGTGGTGGGGATTAATAAGAACAGAAATTGGTTCTAAGAGCGGCTAAGTAACCCCAAACACTGTAAGCCATACACAACAATGACAAGAAAGACTCTACCTAGAGTCTTTCTTAACTACAGTATACTTATGCACAGAGGAAATGACCCCAAGCTAGTGGCCATAGTACGCTCCATTCAGGCATCTTGCCTTAAGCCCTAAACCCCTCAACCCCAAAGCCTAAACCAGAAGCACCCGCCCACCTTTGACAAAACACACAGAAACCCAAAGCTCGCCCTAAACTGACTAATGTAGGGACCTGATTAAGAAACCCTGGCCCTAGAACCCCAATATATTAGGGTCTATAGTAAGAACCCTAATCAGGCCCCAAGGTTTCTTGATCAGGTTCCCACATTAACCCTGAAACCTGAAACCCCCAAATATTGATCCCCAAAACCTTAGTTTCTCTTGCGTGAGCTGTTGTAGTCTTCAGGCAGCCAGCCGGCACATGCAGTGTTGCCTCCCGAGGACACCTTTGGGGGGTTTTAGGGTTGAGGGTTTACCAGGACCCCCCAAGTACCCTTGAATGTAGCCCTTGTGGTCGTTAATTATAGTGGTATGTAGGCTCTAATAGATGCTAGTTGTGGGGTCGTGGTCTAGGTAGTTTTGTTTGTGTTTTTTTTGGGTCCCTCGTATCTCGCCTAAACCACAATAGACGGACATGTCCTAGGATTTGATTCTTAGCCCCAATGGCAACAAGAGCAGGAGTATGGGCCCTTAAACCCTGGGATCACTATATATCTACTCCCTATATGTAACCTTAGGGGTCCCTAAAATCCATCTAAAAAGCCTAGGCGTCCGCATTGGGGGTCCATACTTCAAACCGCATTGGGGGTCCATACTTCTAACCTTTTTCCAGGCTTTCTTCTTGTGTCCTTAAGGGATTTATCATAGGGACCCTTAGGGGGGGGGTAGGGTGGAGGGGGGTAGGGGGCCTTAATATCTATAATAAGGACGGAGTTAATAAGTTAGCATAGACCATTTCCATTTTCAACTCATGCAACCCCCCCTAGCGCCCAAACCATAACAACCTATACCTCAACCTTCAACCCATTCAAGACCCATAGGTAGAACCCTGGGAAAGACCCACTTGAAGACCCAAAACCATAACAACCTATACCCAATACCCACAAGATGGAACCACCAGAAGCAACCATACGCCACCACATAGAAAAAACCCACACTAAACCCCATACACCCGCACCCCCATAGAAAAACCATTTTCCCCAACCCGAATCCCAAACCTTTGAAAATGGAAATGGTCTTCTTAAATAATTTTACAATAATAGGAATAAGGTTTAGGAATAAGGTAACAAAAAAGAAGCAACGCCCTGCTCGGACGACGTCAGCGACTACCACAACAACCACAACGAACGCCTCTTCAGCGGAAGGACTGGTTTCAAGGGTCTGGGATTTAGGCTTGGGGTTTAGTTCCTTGAGTGCACAAGTGAATCCATCCGACAGCAGAGTGCGGCCAAGCAGCAACATACACAGGATACATCGCAGCTTTTCGTGTCAAGGTCATGAAACTACTAGTGANTTGGGGTTTAGTTCCTTGAGTGCACAAGTGAATCCATCCGACAGCAGAGTGCGGCCAAGCAGCAACATACACAGGATACATCGCAGCTTTTCGTGTCAAGGTCATGAAACTACTAGTGAATGCCTGCAAAGCAACCGAGTCAAATCAGAATTGAGACCTGTCAAAACATGGCAACAGAGGGAGACGGCTTGCTTGCATGGCAGATAGGCTATGGTAGACACACTATACTATAGTATCTGTGCTTTGAGACATCGGCAGTATAAAGCCGCTCGGCGCCTGAATCGTCATTGACTGGCTGGCTGTTGCTCATGGAATCGTTAAAAGGATCATCGTTCACTGGTCAGGGATATGAAGAGGTTGTCGTGCGGGCAATGCAAAGAATGGGCTTCACGGTGCTGAGCAACAACCTACTGGACAACAGGACCGGTGAATTTGCCAGTGCTGAACTGAAGGATCAGTGGGTGCGCTACATCCTTGCTAAGGAGTTCAAGACGGGGAATAAGGATCCATGGCGGCAGCTCTATCAATACGATCCATCTTTTTGGGAGCTTTCGACGCTGCTGCAGTGGCGCCCGTATGTAACAGAAGTGGATGTGATGGCAGGGATCCCTTCTCCGGCACAAGTGAAAGATATACACTGCGGCTTCTCAATTCGTGGATTTCAGCTGACAATCGGGCAGTTTATCGGGATGATGGGGGACAGAAACTGGCTGATAGAAATTTCGGGCCCTTCCGGTGCGAGTGCGCGAAAACACGACAAAGCAACTCAGTTACAGTGGCTGCAGCATCTAGCTGATCTTCGCAACTGTGGCGAGGGTGTTGCCTTATTTTACAATGGTGTTGAGTCCTCAGCACCAGCTCCTGTGACCTTCTTCCATGGTTGGGAGAGGATTGTGATGATGCACTTCTTGCCGTCCATGCTTTGGGACCTGCCTGAAAAAATTGTGCGAAAAGAAAAGGAGCAAGAGGCGCAGGCCGCACTTCAGCAAAAAGAGCAAGAGGCGCAGGCCGCACTTCAGAAATTGGAGGCGCAGGCCGCCTTGCAAGAGCGGCGCTTAACGATGGCCATGGTTGCCATTGCGACGCTTGCAGTGTTTTTGACTGCCAGTCTTGCGCGGAAGGGCCGAATCATCTGAAGTCATGTGCGTGTGTACAGATTCTGCCTAGCCTTATAACCTGTATCCTGAAGAGCAACCCGCAGTGTCAAAACGCAGACATCTGCGCATTTGCACTTGTTCCCCATTAGGTGCTTTCTCTAACGCTAAATAGCCTGTTCACCTAGTCGGGCGGTTGCTGTTCACCTAATCGGGCGGTTGCTGTTCACCTGTTCCCTTTTTTCGCTTCCCTCCGCCTAAATAAGGGATTTTAGGCTCATTTTCAAGCCCCTGAAACCCCAGCTCGGAACACCTAAAACCCCTGACGGGGAACACGCCCGAGACCCTCCCTACCCCCCTCACTGCCTCCCACTTCCCCGCGCCCGAAGTACGCCGTAAAACTACACGCATCCTCGTGCTCTACAACACCATTGCGGACACGGTGACCGACCTCTACGACTGCCAGTGCCTTGGTTAAAAATACATATGCTTTACGAATAAAAAATCAAAAAAAGCATAAAACCAGTAAAAACAAACATACAACAAAAAATAAACCTCAAATTTTTAACTCAAGCGGTTTCAATATGACCAAAAAACGAAAACGCCTTCAAATATATAGGCAAATACCATACAAAAACAAACGAAAATAACAAAACAAATAAAAACGGACATAAAACAGTAAGTAATTAAATTTTGGGGTTTAGGATGGCTACAAACATAGCATTATATTATATTATTAAACTTTTATCAACTCAAAACGCAAATACTGCCTAGTATTGCCCTCAACTCTGTAATAATTTTGACCTAACTTATTTTCAATATTTTCTATGGTATAAATATTCTGTGACCAGTTGCTCACTCTTTCTTTTTCATTTGGTTTTCGCTTCCTAAATNCTCTGTAATAATTTTGACCTAACTTATTTTCAATATTTTCTATGGTATAAATATTCTGTGACCAGTTGCTCACTCTTTCTTTTTCATTTGGTTTTCGCTTCCTAAATATCTTAACTTCACCTCCTACATCTAAATCGGGATATACGCGGTTCTTCTTGCCCTTCATCGTTAGATTTAATTTCACTTTGAATTGATTACTGGGCTTTCGGGCTTCTTTTGGCGTAAATCCCGTGGCTGAGTGCTTCATTTGATTGTTATAGGTTAATAATATTTCTAATATGTAGTCTGGCCATTGGATATTTTGTTTTCCCTTTTTCTCATCTGCTTCAACTCTCCTATACAACATATCTTTAAATGTGCGGATGGCTCTTTCGCTAAAATTTGGGTGCCCCCTCGTTCTGTGGTGTTCTATGTTCTCNTTTTGTTTTCCCTTTTTCTCATCTGCTTCAACTCTCCTATACAACATATCTTTAAATGTGCGGATGGCTCTTTCGCTAAAATTTGGGTGCCCCCTCGTTCTGTGGTGTTCTATGTTCTCGTCCTTCAAATGCTTTTGTATTGCATCAGTGGAAAGTGCGGTTTCATCATCTGTATAAATTATTTCGGGTTTCTTTCCCATTTTATGTAAGCATTCAATCATCCCACTTGCCAAATCCTCTTCTTTTTTCCCTTGAATAGGCACTACGTGCATAAACTTATCAAAAGCATCAGTCATTAGCATCCCTACAGTGGATTTTTGCTTGGGTATATCCTTTATGAAGAACAAATCCATTTGATACTCAAAGGCGGAATGAGGAGCGATAAAACGATTTTGTCCTACAGGCTTCCGCTTTTGTTCTACGTTGGCTCTGAACCATGTGTTTATATCACCCATTGTAACTGACTTGTCCTTTTCCCTTGCTTCTGCTAGTGTTCGGCTTTTTGAACCAAACCCACCTCTATCATAATAAATACTCTTTATTATATCATCTTTATTAAAATTACTCATTATAATAAGGATGATATTATATTTTATTGTTCCTTTGACTGCGTAGCATTTGCCACATATTCCAAGTGTGTTTTCGTCTTCAAATGTTTAGCTTTGTCCCCTTTTCTATGTATTGAGCCACATTGACACAGCACTTTCTGTGCCTGATTCTGTAACACTTTGGTTTTGTTGTTCTGATAATATTCGCGATGCTTCTGTATCATTGCGTCTTGACTTTTGTAATAGTTGCGTTGGTTCTTCTGACTGATTGCTTCCTTGTTGTCCTTGTAATATTGTTGGTCTGTTTTTCCTGCTAATCGTTTGTTTATACATTCGTTGTTTTGAATATGTTTTCCCTCCTGCTGTCTCAGTTCTTCTCGGTTATTGACTGCCACTGCTTCCAAAAGTTCTATTTTGCAGTTGTCCAGACCAAACTCATCAAACAAATCAAACGAAGATACATAACTAGCTCTCTTACCCTTTGCATACTGCTTGTATATGGCTCTATGTCTTGCCATTNCCAAAAGTTCTATTTTGCAGTTGTCCAGACCAAACTCATCAAACAAATCAAACGAAGATACATAACTAGCTCTCTTACCCTTTGCATACTGCTTGTATATGGCTCTATGTCTTGCCATTTGTTGGCTTAACTCTTCGCAGGTTGAACCAATATAACATTTGTTATATCCTACATCAACGATTTTATAAATCTTTCCGCTTTCGTATTTGCTCATACCCTTAATTATCTTAAGTTCTTTTTTCTTTAAGACATTATCGGTAGATAAATAAGAAAAAATGATTTAATATAAAAATTAGATCATCATTTTAAAGAACTAGGCATAATTACCTTGTATTCATTCATATCGTATTTGGGTGCTCCGCGTTTCTTTCCGCTAGGCTTCTTATCCGTCATGATTTCGTTAATTTGTGTGGGCGTCAAATCTTCTTCACTTAAATTATTCTCTTCTATGTATTCCTTAAGCTTCTTCTTCTGGTTGTGCCTTAATCTTGCTTCGCGCTTCTTCTGCATAAATTGCTCGTCTTCTTTCCGTTTGTTATAATAAAGCCGTTGATACAATGCCAGTTGTCGTTTAATCTCGTCCATTGTCATGTCCTCGGGACTTTTGAAGTGTGTCATATGACTATACTATATATTTATACTATTTCTTTAAATCAGTTTCTAAACATATAACAAAAATCTTTAGAAAAAGTAGTTAAAAAGAAAATAAATTTATATAGTAATTATATTGTATATGAGCAAAAATATTAAGCGAAATACAAAGCAGAAATAAATGGAGTTATAAGTTGTTGCAGGTTATGAGCATACTTATCTTACTTAGGACCCTACTTATAAGTACTCTTGAATCTCCAAGTCAGCTGTAAGTCGGATCGCAATTGGCTAATTCGCATCCCGAAACACCTGTAGCCCTGAACCTTAAAACCTTTTATACCCGAACACTCAAGCCCTAAACCCAACCCTACAGCCTAAACCCCTATCTCTTCCGTCGAGATTAGTCTTGCTTGAACCCCTAAACCGTATCTGAAAACAGTAATGGTAGATAATAGCATTACTATTATTAATAATAGTAATGGTTCTACTAGAAATACAGAAAACCTGGAGGAGCAGCAAGGTTACATTCAGAATTTCCTCGGCCGGCATCTCAGGTGGAAGGAAGCTGTCAGGCTAGGCGTAAGTGCAACTTCGCTCAGGTTGTGGGGTTGAGCCCTTGACTCCCAAACCTGAGCATGGTTTAGGGTTTAGGGTTTTGGGTTTAGGGTTTTGGGTTTAGGGTTTAGGGGTTTAGGGTTTAGGGTTTAAGTCTTCGGGGTTGAAGGCAGCCTTGTCCTTTTTGATGGTTCCCCCAAAAGAATTTAGAGACCTGTTAGTAGACCTTCTTTAAATAATTCCTACTAAGGGATATAGGTATAGGGCCCTGTCTATTTTTTCTACGAGGACAATAGTGGTTGAAGGATCGTGTCTTAGGGTTTCGGGTCGGGTTTGTGAGGGTGTCTGAGACTGGGGCACGAGGTTGGTTGGTGTAATTTCGCTGGGGTTTTGTTGGGCCTTCGGGGCCAAAGTAGCTTTGAGGAAAATTTCAACCCTAAGCTTCTGTTTGGCTTTGTAGATAGCCCCAGGGTCCAAAGGACCCAATAATTAGGTACTTGGGTTTAGGATAGTAGTGATGTAGCTCAATATTTAGGAGAGTATATGATTATTAGGTACTCGGACCCTTAGGGTAGGGCCCTTCTAGTTCGGATGTGTCTGAAGCGTGCTGGTTATTTCAGAAACTTCCAACTCCCAAATCACCAACCTATCGCGGTGTACACATCAAAATCCTGCAAGGAGTCCATGTCTGTGCACATCTGCCACAGCTAACCCTAAAGCCCTAAGTAAACCACAGATGATGTTTCATCCAGGCACAGTAGGGTGCAAGAGTTCAGGATGTAGGGAAGGCTTCTCGACGTATTCAATCCTAAGCCCCTTGTTGGTCTCGCTGGTTGTTGAAACTAGTCTAGGTTAGGAGTTCTTGGGTTAGAGGTTGAGGGGCCACATCACATAGAACTATGCGACACCCCAAACCCTAAGCTCCTAAACCCACATAACAACCGACTATAAAACACTGCCAAACCCAACAAACCCCGAAAGATCCCTTTCAAACCCCACCCTAAACCCCAAACCCTATACCCTAAACCCTAAACCCTCTAATCCTAGACCCTAAACCCTAAACCCTAAACCCTAGCAGCCTAAGGATATGCCAACCTGGTCCTAAACTTTTTGTCTGGCTACTTCGGAGACTCGGTGGCGCTGGAGTTCCACTCATTCTCGGGCCTTCTAGGGTTTAGGGTTTAGGGCTTTAGGGCTTTAGGGCTTCAGGGCTTAGGGTTTAGGGTTTAGGATTGTTTAGGATTAGAGGGTGTGGTCGGTTTAGGGCTTAGGGTTTAGGGCTCATTATAGGTTTGTTAGGGTCGCCGAGTGTATTTTGCGTGTGCGTTTGTGTTATAGGTCTTTGTAGGTCGACCTTGTTGATCGGGCGGAATGGGGCCCGAATACATAGAGACTTCGCTTAGGGTTTGCGTATAATATACTAGAGTGTAGCAGCAAAGGGGCCAAAAGGGGATGCTGTCATTTGATTCAGATCTCTATACCCACTCAAATCCTGCACCCTTCAGGACTAGGGGTTCCGGGGTTGTGACACTCGAGGCCTAAATGCAATGCTGCAAGGCATGGCGAATACCACTGAACATCCGTTTTGCAGTTTCCATCCTTTCTTCGGTTGTAGTGTTTTAACTTGTAGCTTTGGAGTTGCGTTTCGAGGTTCGGCTCTAAGATTTAGGTTTTAGGGTTTGGGGGTTTACCGTGGTTTGGGAGTTGGTGTTCAGGGTTTGGGCTTCAGTCATACAGTTTAGTCGTACTTGCCCTACGCACTGTGTTTCCGCCTAGCCCTAAGGCTCAACATGGCCCAAAAGTCTTTGGGAACCCTAAACCCTAAACCCCAAACCCTAAACCCTAAACCCCAAAAGCCTTAAAGCATGTAGCACTTTTGTCCCTCGGACCTGCACCTTCAGCCGCTTCCCGCTTTTTGTTAAGAGCTTAGACTTTGGGGTTTAGGGTTTGTAGGGTGTAGGGTATACTTGAAGGTTCATGGGTAGTGATAAGTTGGGTTTAGAAGTAGGACAAGTATAATTATGTTTTTATGTAGTTATGACCCATATTAGGGACGTAAAATCCCACCTACAACTAACCATGAACCTCCAAGTAGGTTTAGGGTATGCCGGGGTCCAAGGGCGCCAGTTCCAGGGTTTGCATTTCGCCGAGAGGCGATGTAAGAGTGCGGCCTTTGAGGATTTAGGGTTCAAGGCTCAAGGTTTAGGGCTTACTTGGAGGTTCATGGGTAGTTATAAGTGGGGTTTATAAGTCCCCCAATATAGGCTACAACTACAGTTGTCTTACTTATATGTATAAACCCCACCCATAACTACCCATGCACCTCCAAGTGGGGTGCCCTAAGTCTTCCCCAAAAGCGAATCCCTAAGAAGTAGCGGCTTTGGGTGTCGGGGGTGAGGCGGTTTAGGTGCTAGGTTGTGAAGAGTTACGGGCAGGTTCGTCGGTAGTTATAAGTAGGCTTTATGAGTAGCATAACGATAGTTATAAACTATATTAAGGGGACTTGTAAGCCCCACTTATAACTACCCCTCCAAGTATTGCTCAGTATGGTTCGAAAGGGAGCACAACATGTGTCGAAGGGCAGCATTCTGAACAGTGTAAGTCTCATATACCCACCAGCTGCTGTCCTGCCAAACGTAGACACTTCCGACGGCTGCGACGTTTACAAACGACATGTTCAACACCTGTTCAACAGATTGTGCATTCAGCTACGCAGAGAGTCAGATCGAATGAAACAGACAGGGCTCTGTCGCCGGTCGAATGAAACAGACAGGGCTCTGTCTCCTCTGGCACGTATCAGGCTTGCTAGGCCTGGCTCCGGCCCGTTGCCGGAGCGTGCCTTGACACGCATTTTCGGTGCCCGAGAACCCAGGATCAGCAAAGGCAGATCGGGGACCGCAGAGGTCAGAACTTCTGGGAGTGCCGATCGCTTCCATCCCAATTCCTGCCGACAGGCCCGCTTCTGAGCCAGCTGCACATCCCCCGAGGCTGCAGCCTCGTAGTTGGGTCCATCACGGACAGGAAGTGTTTTTACTGTCAATCGAGAGTGTCCTTTGGAAGGTCTCGCACCGACGATAGGACCGGGCTTTTGACTCGCCGACTTCAAGGGCACCGAGGCCGACGAGGACTGCCGGGCCGCTGCCTCTTCTAGCCAAGCTTGCTGTGTGCACGTGGCGAGATCTCTTTCAAACAGGGGTACCACATACCCTGGAAATAAGGAGTTTAGTAAGGATGCCATCATGATCACTGCAGTTTCTATATTCAGGCCACCATTTTCTGCAGCTCCGATATCCGTAGTGTTACATCACGGTTTGTCCGTCTGCACGAGTCTAGACATAGAGACACTGAGCTGTAAACACTACAACTCTACAACAAATCAAGGACACACAAACCTTAACCCGCAACCCTACAAACCAAGCAACCCCCAAACCCTGAACCCTAACCCTAAACCCTAAACCCTACATGCCCAGCGAACCCAAAACCCTGAACCCTCACCCCAAACGTTCTCAGTCTTTCTAGACTAGGCATGGTATTTGGCCCTGCGATCCGGGCGCTTACGAAGCCTGGCCCGGTGAAGGAGCCAACTGTAAGGGTTTTCAATAAGGCTACTAATTATCTTAAGCACAGGGTACGACAGGGGGACGATAAGGAGGTTTAGGGTTGAGTTTTGGAATTTCGGGGGTGGGCGAGGTTCGGGGCTTGGGGCTGAAAGGTGTTAATTTATTGGGGTTGGGGTTTGTGGTCTTGGCGTTTGGATTGTGGGACAAAATGCTACTTTCTTGTTTCGGTGGGATAGTTGCCGAGAAGCCGAGAGACGTTGCATGGTAGAGCTTGTGGCAGAAGGACTGCAGGCAACTTTATGCGGAAGCTCAATCCTTCTCGAAAGTGTTGCTGCCCCCATCCCCACACTATATACTACCACTACCACTACCACTACCACTACCACTACCACCACCTACTACTACTACTCCTTCTGCTACTGCTACTGCTACGACTACTACTACTACTACGACGACGACTGCTACTACTACTCTCACAACTACAACAACAACAACAACAGCAACTACTACCACTACTACTACTACTACTACTACTACTACTACTACTACTAATACTACTACTACTGCTACTACTACTGCTGCTACTTCTACAAGTACCAGTACTTGTACTAGTGGCCACCACCATGGCCACAACGACCGGCACCAATATCCTGGTCGTCGCCGTTGTCACTGTATTGTGGTCATCTTCATCGTGACCGAAGCCCTCCTCACTCTGTCGTCATCCTCATCTTGCACACCATCATCGTCAACATCACCGTCATCGTCGTCGTCATCATCATCGTCATCATCAGTGCTGTCATGATAATATTCACTATTCTAAAACTTTGGAAAGAAGGGTGAAATGGCAACGGTAAGCAGTAACCCAGAACAGCAAGCGCCATCCCAGCCCTAAACTCGATCCCCCGACCCAAAACAACAGCAAAATCCTTGCTCGAGTACTTCATTGCAGCTGCTGGGCTCGGTGGGCTCGTGCTGGCCCCAGGAATCGCCAAGAGTGCGGAGAAGAGACAATTAGGCGGTTCAGGGTACGTGCGACCTCACAGCAACCCTAGAAATGGCCCAAGTGGACTTACAATTCTACGTCGGGGGGCCGAGAGCTGGTCTCGTAATCCAATTGTAGCTAGGGACTGCAGTTCAGGATATCTAGTGGCGGTATAAATGCCATTGTGTTAGGTGCGGAGTGCATCGATCGCAGAGTTCACATTCTTTACGCTTGCACGGGGGGCGTGTCCCTTCGGAGGGCTCGAAAGGTGGGATGAAGGTGGGTAGGATGAAGGATCCCTCATATAAGGACTCTTAGTTGGGAATATCCCACCTACCTTCATCCCACCCTTGAAGCCATTTGATCCCTGCACACCGAAGCCATGAACCATAAGCCAGGTCCTGCTGGTCCTGGTCGTCAAAGCCATGATCGCAGTGTGAGCTTGCGATCCCGATGTGTCAGAGCCAATCTCCAATAAGCGATGGCAGAGGATCCCTAGGGAGTTTTCACAGATTCGATATTCCTTTGGGGATGTCTCCGTTGCGGACGATTCTTCATGTAACGGCCATCTTCTCTAAGAGTGCGTTGCTAAGAAGGCGTCAGCTCCTGTGCTGCTGTACCGTTCCGAAACGCCTGTAGCCCCAATAGCCTGCAAGTTTTCCGCTTGCGCAGCGCTCAAAACCCAGCAGACCACAGAGACCGCACCGAGCTGCACAAAAATGACCAGAACCATGTAAAGGGTCGCGTCCGGCTCCGGTATACATGAGGCTGCTTCACCCTGCGTCACTATCAACCTTCGGCCACCAAAGTATTTATATAGTGACCATTTTAAGACCAAAGCATGCGTGTGTGTATATATATACAGACAAACACAAATACTTTACGAGCACACGGGCCCGTAGGGTCATATTGACTTTCAGGAATCTGGGGCCTAGTGCTGAAGCCCGAACCCAAACTCACGGCTTCGCGGCCTTTGTAATGGGTTCAATTTTTAGGATTTACCTATTTTGTAGGCTCCACTGTAGTTTCGCAGTTTGGTTTAACCGCCTAAAAAATTAGGCAAATCGTTCTGAAGGATTTAAAGACTTTGCTTAAGGTGCCCTTGTGACGAGCACAGTATTTGTCTGAAGCCTACCTATGATCTCCGTGGTAGTTATTATTTCTGTGTTTTTTTCCAGTTTTATTGTTAGGTTTGTGTTCGGTAACCCCCCAAAAAAGAACTACAGTGGAGACAATAGGTACTATGCGCGGTACTTGGAGGTTCATCGGCAGGTATAGTAGCCCATATCAGGGGACGTTTGGCCCCACTCATAGCTACCCATGAATAGCTATGAAGTGCCAAATAGAGCAAGTCATGAAAACTGCCGCATGACGCATTGTTTACGTGCCTGCCATGTTACAGGGGGAAGTAGGAAGCTGGCGATAACACCACCAGGATTACTATAGGGGCCCTCAATAATTACCAATACTATTTTGGAGGTTCCTTATTATAAGTATAGTATAATGGGCCCCAAAACCCTATTCTAATTGTTAAGGCCCCTATATTGCGGTTGCTGGTGCAGCTGCAGCTGCACGATGGCTTCGCCACTGCCACTAGTTCCTGCTAGGAGGACGACGAGGACAGCTACTTCTTGCTAATTCTAAAACTACTCGCTGATGCTGCTGTTGGTGTTAGTGCTGCTTCTTTTTCTGCTGCGCTTGCTAACGCCACAAGAGCTGCACCTACTTCTGCTGCTTCTGGTGCTGCTGTTGCGAGACGACAGCGACGACATCGAGTAATGCGTGCTGCAAGGATGCCGGTAGTCCACCTTCATGCTCTTGGGCTGAGATGTATCTCTAAACCCTTGAAGCTCAAACTCTAATATTCAAACCCCTTCATAAGCCCGGATCACCCACGCCCCGAAATATCCCTCCGCCTACACTCTATAAACCCTAAACCATCCCAAAACCCAAACCTGCTTTTCCCTAATCTCAAGCGCTTCGTCTGCAGCTGCCGCTTGGCCCGGGTAGCTGTGCCGATTCTCCGGCATGCACTTCCAGCCTTGCTAAAGAAGGCAGCGGATCTAGGACTCTAGGGCTTGTACAGTAAACCCCATAAAGTACGTTAGGGTTTAGGGTTTAGGATTACTCTTAAGGATTGAGGCTATTGGGTTTCCAACTTTTGGGCTTCTACTGTAGGGCCTTGGGGTTGGCCGGTTTTTCCGTGGTTTTTGGCTTTTCGAGGTTGAGGGTCTGGGATTTAGGGTTTAGGATTTAGGGGGGGGTTTATAATATGGTTGCCTACTTTCAGTGCTTTTCCGACTTTTTGGGTTCAGGATCTGGGCTTTGTAGTTCTTCGATATACCTGTCCCAGAAGACTAGCCGTAGTTCCCCCCGGCGGGTTTATTCGAGCTGAAGTTCTAGTTCTGAAGGGGCTTCGCAGGGCTTGGGGTTTAGCCTTCAGGGGCTCAGGGTCATTGTAAAGCTGTACAGTTTTATAGGATCTAAATGCCAAACCCGTTTAGGTTTACGGCTTCAGGGGTTTTGGCTTCCGAGCTGTGGGTTGTCGAAAGTTGTAAGGACATCAGGGAGTTCGAATCAGTTTTTACCATAGATGCCTATTATGGCAGCTTAAACTATATATTCCTTGACAGCAACCCAGCATTGGGAGTCGTTTTGAAGAATGTCGAGCTGAGGGTGTAGGGTTTAGGAGAGTTTTGCAGGATTTGAGGCTGAGTTTCTGGATCGCAGTTCATACTAAGGGAAGATGTTACGTTGTAGAATATCATTGGGTTCAGTAAACCCTCAAAAGTTGGGATGCGTAGGACAACAGGATTGCATGATGCAGGACAACACATCAATCTAGGGTTTGTTGGGTTTCGGGTGCAGGGCAAGGCTAACAGCTGAAGAGTCGTTACTTGTCTGTTTGTATTTGTATCTGTGTGTACTCATGCAGGCATAATATCGATGTAAATACGTTCATACACCCTTGTTGCGTTTATGTAAATCCGTCACAGATTGCATGCTGTACTCAAGACTCACTGTGGACACATGAAAACTAATCCCTGGACCAACCAAGATCGTCAGAATAAATATGCAATATATACAGAGGACAGAGGCCAGAAACAATATCCGTTTGCTGGCTATCTAGTTAACTATCCATCTATCTATCGGTCTATATGCAGATACATACATGTATGAAACTAAGCAAGTAAGTCTGTGTGTGTATACATATATACATATATATATATATATGTATATACACGCATGTGTCCATATACATATATATATATATATGATCCCGGTTCGGCCGTCCCCCCCCCCTCCCCCCCCCAATNTATGTAAGCATGCATGCATGCATGCATGTATGCATGCATGCAAATGCGGGATCATATATATATATATATAAGTGTGTGTGTGTGTGTGTGAGCACCCGACTCTAGCTTACGGCCCTTTATTCGTGTGCACGCCTCCTCAGTCCCGTATAGTTCTGCTACATACAGCCCTGCTTTTAGTTTTTAATGTTCATAACTACCAGTGAACCTCCAAGTGGGGTGCAGGACCTGGGACGCTTGACGTTAGGGGCAGGAGTTAAGAAGCAAAGCGCAATGCAGAACAGCGCAGACAGTGTGGAACCCTAATCTTGAACTGGGTTTACGGCTTGAACCCACAGGTCATGCTTTATGTCTACAGAACCCCACAGGTCATGACTTTATGTCTACACATCCTACGCACCCGCACACGAACTCCCCCGATCTTGCAAACCTCGAGGCCTGGACTCCAAAACTCTAGGGTTTAGGGTTTAGGGTGTAGGGTCTAGCAGCATTCTGAAGCCCTCGTCGCAACCTCCCAAGCCCCCCATCCTGATATAATAAGTACCAGAAAAATCGTTTGCAATATGTTTTATAAAACATGAGATTAAGAAACAAACAAGTAGAAAAGATGGATAGCTTAATAGTCTAACTCTTCACGGACATATGAGGAAATACGAACCCTACACCTCCAAACAAAGGGCACCCTTGGCTCTTGAGGCGGCCCCACTACTGTGGTTTGCAACTTTCAAGCGCCGGGGACTTAGCATTCGATAGAGTTTCAGGGTTTCACGGTTTAGGGTTTAAGTGGTTAGGATTTAGGACTTAGGGGCCCTAAACACTAAACCCTAAACCCTAAACCCTAAGGTTTATTGATTAGGGTTCAGGGCTCCGAGAAGCCCGGGACTTCGAAGTCCTCTGCCTTTCAAGAACAGGACACATACCTACTTTGGAGGTTCATGAGTAGTTGATAGGTTTAGGGTTTAGGGTTTAGGGTATATATAAGCCCCCTAGTATAAATTATAACATGTTATAATTATCGTTATCCTGGTTATCCTACTTGCAAGCCTACTTAAGCTTATAACTACCCATGAACCTCCAAGTAGATCTGTGTTAGGGCCTTCTCCTTCTATGAATTGTAGCCATTGTGGCCGGTTTTTTTCTGGGACAGCAGCCTAGAGGGTCCATGTTCGCCGATCCAACAGTGGCACATCGAATCCTGAGACCTACATACAGCCTCCATTTGCTGATTTCCGTGTTTAACCACGTTGTAGTTAGGGTCCTATCAGGTCACACCGGCAAGGAATTACAAAGGAGATTATAGGTAAGCCACAACCCTAAGAATGGCTTGGTTTTGCATTCAGTCCAACAGTGGCTTTTGGAGGTTGTAGGGTTTGGGGTTACCCATACCCTGCTAAGCCCTAGGCCAACCCGCCTCCAAAAACAAGTGTTTATTGTAGGGGCCTGAATAATTACCAATACTATTTTGGGGGGTTCCTTCTTATACTTATACTACAATATACCCCACAACCCTATTCTAATTATTAAGGCCCCTATATTACCTTCAGGCCAGGAGGAGGTCTTCCTGACAGCTACGAGTAGCAGTAACTAGGTTCCTGAGTAGAACCCTTTTGCCCGTTTTGTTGTAGGGTCCCTTATCAAAACCGAAAGTAGGAAAAAGGGACCTTTTATAATAAAGGAGCTACTCAGGCACCTAGTAACCGAAACAAACCTAGATGATTTGGTCTGGAGCGAAAGAGAGTCGAATCACCATGTGTGGCGACTTGCTTCGGCACCCTAAAAACAGCGCCTGACGATCTGTTAGTAGAGACTAGAAGTGACTTCAAAACTCCTAATTACCAAGGCCTTTTGGGACGTGCTGTTTGGAACAAGACCCTAAAACCCTAAGCTCAAGCCCTGGCTTTAAGGTGTTCGTACGTTTGCCCTTGATGGTAGGGGTTTCCGTGTCCGAACCGAACCCTGTGTCGAAGTCTTGGGGTGTTGAGTTCGCCTATCGGGGGTGAGACGCAAGATGAAGGTTTAGAGGTTACGGTTTTGGGGCCTGGATTCCCTACCGGTAAACTTTCAACCGTACTGCGTCTCGGGTTGGTTGAGGGCTTGAAGTATTCCTCGTTCCTTCTCCATGCTGCGGGAGCGAAAAGGTGCTGATGCCCCACTGACAGATAAACCGGAGCTTGTGATCCTACACCTTTCAACCCTAAACCCTAAACTCTTAACCCTAAACCCCAAACCCTAAACCCTAAACCCAACCGTCAAGCGCTACAAATGAAACACTATAACCCTGGAGGCCCCTGACTTACACGGCCAAGAGTCTCCCGCGCTTGCTTTGATGTAGCTTGTTCTTAGTAGCTGAGTGGATACACTTTACACTTCTTGGGATAATATTTCCCGCTATAAAGCTGAAAGTGTACACTTTTGGGGGCTTCTGAACTCAGCAACTAAGTGTTTTCAGCAGAGCATGCGTGGTGGTGTAGATAACAACTTCCATGATGCCACGAGACCCGGGTGATGCCCGGCATCAATCGCACGCACATAATATAGTGGTATTAATATTGACCGATGCTATTTTTTTTTTTTTGGGGGGGGGGTCCTTATTATAACTATAGTATACTGGGCTCCCAAACCCTATGCTACTTATTCAGGCCCCAAAATTACCAGAGCATGCGTGGTGTGCCCCGGCGAGCATCCATGCTGCTGTAGATCAGAGTACCCATGCCATTGTAATGTGCACGAATCTATTCAGAATGACTGGAAGCAAAAATCGGGATGCTGTCGTAGGAAGCATATAATTTCGACTGGAACGCATGGAGGTCCTTGTTGCTTCTGTCTACCTGAAGGTTCATGGGTAGTGATAAGTAGCTTTATAAGTAGGAAAACTATAGTTCTAATATAAGCCTACTTATAACTACCCATGAACCTCCCCTTATCGAGCCCTTATGGAGCCCTTATAGATCCCTTTAAAGGACCCCTATAAAGCCTACTTATAACTACCCATGAACCTCCAAGTAAGCAAGCTCCTATCGACCCAGGCCCTGACCCCTAAACCCTTACCGGGTAGGCCCCTAAACCCTGAACCCTAGACCCGATTCTCTAAANCTCCTATCGACCCAGGCCCTGACCCCTAAACCCTTACCGGGTAGGCCCCTAAACCCTGAACCCTAGACCCGATTCTCTAAACCCTACCGTAACCTACCAAACCCTACTTTTTTGTCGGGACCCCTGAACCCTAAACCCTAAACCCTAAACCCTACAAACCATGAACCTCCAAGTAAGGTACATATCCCCCGAGCCGACATGGCTCGCTGCAGACTTGTCCGCCACACAGCTACAGTCCCTTGGGGTTTCGAATGTCCGGGAGCCTATAAACCCTAAACCCTACAAACCCTAAACCCTATAGGGAATCCACACTAACTCTAATGGAAACCCTAACCCAAAACCCTAAACCCTAAACCCTATAAACCCTATAAATCCTAAACCCTATAAGCTTTATAGGGTTTAAGGCTTAGGTTTTTTTTGGGGGTACTGTAAACGCTAAACCTTTAGCCCTTACTGCCTGGGCCTAAGCCTTTGTTCACCCGACCTGGGTGCAGGTCCGTGGCTTAGGATAGTTCAGTTTAGGGGGCGGAACAAGTAGTACGGTTGATGATATAAATCCTGCATTCCCCATAATAAGGAATATACCATAATTCCCATAGCTCAGGGTCCTTAATTAAGGTAATGCAGATTTATCTCATCAACAGTAGTAGTCCCTTATAGTCCCTGTGTTCTCGTACCATGCTTTATCTCCTTAAACCCTATTCTCGTGATGTAGGCTCCCGTATCGCAGGTTAAGAGTGTAGGGCGTAGGTTGGCTTCCTAATAATTTAAATAGGGTTTTGGGGGGGTTCCTTATTATTTGAGTTTTAGTACAATATCCCCCCAAACCCTCTTCTAATGATTAAGGCCCCTGTATCATTCAGGTTTGTGTGTTTGGGTGGAGGGCTTTGCGCGAGAGGTCCACTTGCGGTCCGAGGGGCACGGCCCATGTCATGGAATTTTCTGCCAGTGTAGCTCAGCCTGTGCTTCGGCCACTTCAGACTGCCGGGCACTCGATCGGCGGCCGGGATGACGATGTCGAGACCCTCAGCGAAGGGGACGTGTGGCGGCTCATCTCCTCCGACCAGTTCGTCACCAAAGTGGCCCGGGAGCTCGAGGTTGCAAACCCTTGCCTTGTGGGTCTCATGCCCAACCGAGTGTTCCAAGAGAAAATGAAGGCTGGTCGGCAGCTGCGTGGCGCAACTCGCCAGAAGGAGTATGTATTGTGCCCGTGATCCAAAGGGTCCAAGTACCAATGTAGTATGTACTTAGTAGGTATTTGGGCCCCAAAAGCAAATGACCCATATCCTACACAATTACTTGCACCTTCTGGGACTAGACACCCTCTAATCCTAAACCCTCAAGCAATCCGGAACCCCACAATCCAAAGCCTAACCTTATGTGCTGGTGCTGGGCCGGATCACCTAGCCCAGAAGCCTGCATAATTTCCAATAATTACTTAAGGTTCGTCACTATGACTATACTAGCATACACACCAAACTCCTAATCGAATTAGTAAATCCCTTATCCTGAACCTTTATAATCCCTTATACTCACCCTTGAAGGAACACTGAAGGAACCATTTAACGGAACCCAGTTGTAATTTTTGAATCCCCTATGTTCCCTGCGGGAGGCCATGTTGCTCCTTGGAGCGCAAGCCATGCAGGAGGAGAGGCCTCCCGAACTCTTGCGGAAGGCAGCACGAGCAGGGAAAAGGGGAGAGGGTTCAAGGGTGTAGGGGTTTCGGGTTTGGGGTTTCGGTTTAGGGGTTTAAGGTTTTTGGGTGTTTGTGATACAGAGCTATGTAATTAATTGAGGCCCCCACCAAGGGCATCTAATTCCGCGAAGCCTAAAGCGGAATGACTGAGACAAAAGGCAGGTCCCGCCCATGTTGGTTTGGTTCAGGGAGTGGGCTTACCGCGGGGGTCGGAAGGTTTGCCATCGAAACAATCAGGGTTGTCGGGTTGCAATTATTCGCAGAGAGCCACGAGAGGCTTGCAGGTTTTATGGGCTAAACCCTTAACCCTAAACCCTTAACCGTTAACCCTAAACCCTAACGCGAGGGTTCAAGACTTCGGGGTTGAGGGTCCAGGTTGTGTTTTGAATGGTCCAACTTCTTCTGCAAGCTACTTTGAGGGCCACAGAAAGCCTTTATCTGCGACGCAAAAGACTACCAATACATTACCCATGAAGTTTTGTTCTAGAGTATAGGCTAAATAGGGTTTAGGGTTTCGGTTTAGGGTTTTGGGGCTTAGGTATAACTGAGGAAGCCAACGGCCGGTTTCTTGTAATGATTTAATGGATAGGGGGTATTTCGGGGTCATTAGTCTTTGTGGTTCGGCCCGTGCTGCAATCCCGGGTCTAGGTAAAGGCCTAGCCCCCAAACCCTAAAAAGCCCCAGAAGTACCAACCCTATCATCCCCTTTCAAGAAGTCGACCCAGCCTGCAACGCCATGGGTGCGAAGCCGAATTCCGACAGCTCGCAGGTGAGTTCCTTCAAGCCTTGTAAAGTGCCCTGGCCCGGAGCACTAAACCTTTAAATCCCAAGCCAATAGCACCGAAAAATCGAAACCCTAGCTTTTTTGACACCCGCGTGCAGACCAAGAGCTCTAAGCCCTTAACAGCAAACCTTCCAACAAAACAGCAAAAACCCTAAGGGTCCATGTACCCAAACGTATATACTTTGGCCTCCCAACAATCCCTATACAGTCACTTCAGGGCTTTGTGTATATGCCCCAGAACGTCCTGGCCTGTTACCCCCCCGGGCACCCCCCATGGTATCCAACCCCCTGGCGCCCCCTCCCAGTGCTGTCAGTGACGACTGTCACACAGATCGAGTTTGTTCGGGCCACGATCCTCGTGCCAGTCCTAGTTTTCGGAGTATTGTCTTTGTTTTTGTGGGGGCAGGTTGAAGAACACGGTTCGCACTGGAGCAGAACCCACTACCCAAACCACGGGGCAAAGGAGGCGGTGGGTGTCAATGCAATGTTCCGCGAGTGCACCAAAGCGACGGATACCACAGCGACAGAGGCCATCGGCAACGGAGAAGGGGAAAACCGCTACCTCTAGTGAAGTAGCAATCGCAGTTTGGATGGGAATACAACTATACTGACAAGTAATTAACGGTACCTCTGTACGTTTGCTAGCTGCTCTGCAGCCAACCCAATATAATTACAAAATGCACAGCATGCGACGAGTCAACTAAGATTGCAGCTTCTGCTTGGCATGCTGGAGCAAACACAACGCTTAGACTTAAGCGGTAAAAGAGGGCCGGTGTCCTGCCACCAGCACCACCCCACAGAGGACGGGGAGACAAAGAAGCCGAGAGACCAGGAGTCCAAGCAAGACCACATGCACCATACCACAGGGGGGCGTGGGGGTGGGGTACCACGGCCGCGGGGGTGGCAGGGGTTCAGGCCCGGCATCATACATACTACGGTTGATGGACAAAATCCTGCATTATCCATTATAAGGAATATACCATAATTCCCATAGTTTAGGGTCCTTAGGGTCATGCAGGATTTTGTCCATCAACAGTACCATTATGAATTCGGTCCCAATGCCCATCCTTATCTTGCTGTTAGGGCACCTCATTGCAGAATACAGTATATATGGGAGTTTCCGAAAATAGGGGGGCACTAACATAGTACCCTNATTATGAATTCGGTCCCAATGCCCATCCTTATCTTGCTGTTAGGGCACCTCATTGCAGAATACAGTATATATGGGAGTTTCCGAAAATAGGGGGGCACTAACATAGTACCCTAAATAGTAGGAACCTTATTATAAGGAGCCCAAAATAAGGTACCCCCAATTTTCGGAAACTCCCATATGGACTATACTGTTGATGGACAAAATCCTGCACTACCCACTATAAGGAATATACCATAATTCCCATAGTTTAGGGTCCTTAGGGTCAGGCAGGATTTTGTCCATCATCAGTACCATTATGAATTCGGTCCCAATGCCCATCCTTATCTTGCTGTTAGGGCACCTCATTGCAGAATACAGTATATATGGGAGNATATGGGAGTTTCCGAAAATAGGGGGACACTAACATAGTACCCTAAATAGTAGGAACCTTATTATAAGGAGCCCAAAATAAGGTACCCCCAATTTTCGGAAACTCCCATATGGACTATAGTGTTGATGGACAAAATCCTGCACTACCCACCATAAGGAATATACCATAATTCCCATAGTTTGGGGTCCTTAGGGTCAGGCAGGATTTTGTCCATCATCAGTACCATTATGAATTCGGTCCCAATGCCCATCCTTATCTTGCTGTTAGGGCACCTCATTGCAGAATACAGTATATATGGGAGNATTATGAATTCGGTCCCAATGCCCATCCTTATCTTGCTGTTAGGGCACCTCATTGCAGAATACAGTATATATGGGAGTTTCCGAAAATAGGGGGGCACTAACATAGTACCCTAAATAGTCGGAACCTTATTATAAGGAGCCCAAAATAAGGTACCCCCAATTTTCGGAAACTCCCATATGGACTATAGTGTTGATGGACAAAATCCTGCACTACCCACTATAAGGAATATACCATAATTCCCATAGTTTAGGGTCCTTAGGGTCAGGCAGGATTTTGTCCATCATCAGTACCATTATGAATGCGGTCCCAATGCCCATCCTTATCTTGCTGTTAGGGCACCTCATTGCAGAATACAGTATATATGGGAGTTTCCGAAAATAGGGGGACACTAACATAGTACCCTAAATAGTAGGAACCTTANATATGGGAGTTTCCGAAAATAGGGGGACACTAACATAGTACCCTAAATAGTAGGAACCTTATTATAAGGAGCCCAAAATAAGGTACCCCCAATTTTCGGAAACTCCCATATGGACTATACTGTTGATGGACAAAACCCTGCACTACCCACTATAAGGAATATACCATAATTCCCATAGTTTAGGGTCCTTAGGGTCAGGCAGGATTTTGTCCATCAACAGTATGGAACCTCGTGGTTATATTACATAGGTACATGGAACCTTAAGGCCCTATAAGCCCTACAGCCCGAGCAGCCAAAGGCAAACCACATAATTTCTTAGGCGGCTTCGGGTTTCGGGCTTTGCGTTTGGGGCCATTTGGGGGTTCAGGGTTTAACCCTAACCCCCAACCCCTAAACACTAAACCCTAAACCCCTCAACCCCTCAACCCTAAACCCTTCAAGCCCAAGCCCTAAACCCTAAACCCTAAGGGTTTAAGGGGTGTTTCTTGGCAGGCCTGGGTCCCCGAAAGTGGTCCGGCACAGGCGCTGGAAACGTTGCGGGTTTGGGGTTTCGGGTGCTTGATGGGGTTAGGACGTTTGGGGCTTACGGTTTCTGGGGCCTAGGGCTGTTGGGGTTTAGGGCTTTTGGGGTTTAGGGTTTAGGGTTTTTGGGGCTTAGGGCTTAGGGCTTTTGGGGTTTATGGTTTAGGGTTTATGGGGGTTTCGGGTTGCGGGTTTAGGGTTTAGAAAGGTTTAGGGCTTTTGGGGTTTGGGGTTTAGGGTTGGCGCCATAGAGTCCACGGCTTGGTGTTTCAGAGGCTTAGGGTCGTAGGTTTGGGTGTTTAAATAGAGTCCGCGAAGCTACTTGGAGGTTCATGGGTAGTTGTAAGTAGGGTTATAAGTAGGATAACTATAGTTATAACCCCATATTAGGTGACTTATAACCCCACTTATAACTGCCCATGAACCTCCAAGTAGAGAACCTTGTTAACCCCGATGTTTGGGGGCTTGGGGATTTGCGGGGGTGTCGGTGGACGGGTAGGGTATGATAGTAAACCTAGACAGAGGAAACTCTCGCCAGCGTTGCCTACAAACCTGTCGTCCCTGTTGACCCCTGATCGTTTCCGGCTAGCGGCCAGGGGCACTTTCATTGGGACTTGGTGTTCATGAGAACTGTGGTGTTTTAGACGGGAAGACCTGAAGATCTGAACCACTACGCCTCTAAGCCCCGGACACTTCCGAACACTGTGGGTTTGTAGTTGCATCTTGCTTTGAGGATTGGCGGACTTACTAGTTAGGCAAAAAGCCCGGGCATCCAGTATGCCTGAAGCTGTCCAATTCTGTGCATTGCCCTTCTGCAATAAAGCTGTGAATCTGATCCGCATGCACGAGGTGGCTGACTAGGTTAGACGCGTTGATGTGCTTTCTACCCTTTTTAAACCATCCCAGGCCGATTGATACTCAACTTCTGACACATGTCATGCTTATTGAACACCACAATCACCGATCACGAACAACGTTGAATCCAATCGTACAGATCGCTGGGGCGATGGTGTTGCTCGGTATTGCTAACCATGACTCCATATATGATCGCTGTCAAAATTTGTCCGCGCTTTTCGGAGTGCTTGTGCCAAAAGACACAATCTTTTCGTAGTCATAATCAGCATCTTGGCGATCATCAACAGCCACAGGATCACTTCCAGCATGTCGGTTATTGTGACTGCACCCTGACCCCTAATCATCACAGATCATGGCCAGCACCATCTTTGCCATTGATGTCGCGTGCTACTTCCAAGTTTCAAGATAAACCGACGGTTTTGTTACTCCTATTCACACACATGCCGCAGTGATCGGTGCAGCAGCCACTTGTTGCAATGCAGCGCACATGCCTAGGCGACAGAATGTGTTTGTCGCATCATCATGGAACATCGTTGTGATGTCGTTTCCGAAATTCTGCTGCAGTTGCAGACGTCTTGGCACAGAATCAGAAGTGCATCTCGGATTAGTGCCGCGGCACTTGACAAAGTTTCTACCCTGCTTCATCTTCGACGCTGCCTAGCTTTGAGACACATCGTGACTCCTCTGCATGTTTCACGGTGCTGTCAACACCCGCAAGCCCTAATTCCTAAACCCTCTACAAAACTTACGTCCTAAACGTTAAACTGTAATTAAAATTAAGCCGAGCCCAGGATTTTGGAGCACGCAGTCATCCTTGAGCGGTTGAGGGTCGAAGGTTGATGGTTAAGGGCCGTGTTGTTAACAAATGTCTAATGATATTCTTGCTCGGACATATACAGTCCGCATGCACCATATACCTTCAAAACCTTTTCAGGGGCGGTTAAGATTTCGACTTGGCAAAGAGCTATTCCACGAGTCGTCATGGATCACATATTTACAGGCATGTGTTGCAATCACAGACAGGCGTGTTCATTGCAATTGCAGAAGCCAAACAATCCTTTTCCCCAAAATCAAAACACACAACATCGAATAATACATGTGTTTGAGCTGCAGACCCACGAACATGAGCGCGATTTAGTTCTATATATTCAGACATCGCACTTGCAGGTCACGAGATAGACTTGCGCGGTCAGGGTCTGTTGTTCAGGATGCGGGGTAGCCTTAGATGCTGGCTCTGGGACAATCACCGGAGATTCGTGACCGACGTCTTGACAGTTTGGATTTAGGAAGGGTTTGATAAGGCCACAGTTTTCCGACAGAGCAGGATGCCCTCTCAACAACTGCCATTTCAATAGCGGAAGTGCGTTGAACTTGTATAACGGCTCTTGAAGAATCCGATAATATCCGGTTGTAATCCCATACAGCTACACTGTTCGGTTCTATTAGGGTGTAAGGGTCTACGAGGTTGTGGTGTCGGGGCACGCGGAGCCTTCGAGCCGCATCCTGATTTCAGTTTTCCCAAGGAGCCTGGAGAACATAACTAAACCAACTCATCTGCCACCTGCGATTGTTTCGTAGATTCGGCTCCCATTGAACAAACCTTCAGCATTCAAACCCATGCTTTCGCGTTCCTAGACCTGAGATACATTCTCTAAGTGATCTTGACAATGTTGCCTGTGAAGCTCATAAAGCCGGAAAGTCTGTTTCCTCTCTCTAAACGGAAGGACGGTTTGCTCGAGACCGGCAGCTTGGAGATAAGCCGCGCTGCTCTCGGATGAGGGCTCGAATCGAAAGTCTTAGTCTTCTGTTTGCGGTTTAGGGTGCTCGCGGTTCCGGGTGCAACCGCAGAAGCTGCTGGGGAATCTGCAACGCAGTAGGACAATCATCAGTAGCATGGTTTTCCGGATCACGCAGGCCACAAAGCTTCATCATCGTCACCATGGCAACTCTTGAGCACAACATTTGTTTGTGTATAACTTGTTTCCGACATCAGGGTGTTGTTTTACCTTTTGCCGGTACAGCTATCAACATCGATGCTAAATGCCACCGCTGCTGTCATTTCGGCGGGACGTTCGACCTACATCGTGTTGGATAGCCTCCTGCTTGTTCAGTCTTTTGGTTGCCAGACACGCTCTCTCTTAATGAACAGGCACATGCAAATACAAACAAAAGGCGAAGCCGTAAAGAGTTTGATTTCTCGAGACCCAGTTCTCGCGAAGCTCCGGACGGTACGATGTGTTGTCTGCCCAGATACCGGCGACATCGTGTGGTCACACGGGCATAAGCATCAACTGTGACCCGGCTGCAACGCAAGGGGCTCTCTTGAGACATCTTCACCAAGCCTTCTATCGTGCGCTCCATGCTATTTATTCGTGGCTTGCCCCATCGACAAGGAACACTCATCTTCGCCGTCGTTACCAGCTTCATAGTTGGTCTTTCTGCAGAACCAACGTGAACATCAACAGGACTACTACTGCTACACACAGACCAGAGCTGCGAGTACTAATACTAGTACGATAGTAGTAGTAAGTATAAGTAGTAGTAGTGTAGTAGTAGTAGTAGTAGTAGTAGTAGTATTAGTACTAGTAGCAGTAGTAGTAGCAGTGGCAGTAGCAGTAGCAGTAGCAGTAGAAGTCGCAGTCGCAGTCGCAGTCGCAGTCGCAGTCGCAGTAGCAGTAGCAGTAGCAGTAGCAGTAGCAGTAGTAGTGGTAGTGGTAGTGGTAGTAGTAGTAGTAGTAGCAGCAGCAGCAGCATGTGTAAAGTGGGCTGCTGAAAGAGGTGTCCATGCTTCAGGGACGCTTGGCTCGATCGTTTCGTTTTTTCGGGTTTGGACTTGCGATTTAAACGGTTCAGGGCTTCGGTTGTTGACTTCGTGTTTCAATGTTTTTGTCCAGAGACATCGAAGCAGCCAAGGCACACACATCGACAGACGGCCATTGGTCCGGCTGGGCAGGAAGCTTAAGAAGCGGAGCGGAAGCTGATACAGAGACGGTGACGATTTCCGGCGATTGTAGGATGGTGAGATTGTACCTCAGCCCCAACATTAAACCTGAAACCTAAAACCCGTAGCTCAGCATCCAGCCTATGTGGCTCGGAGTTTGGCACCACTTTCATGTCCAAGTAATTCAGCTGTAGGCCCCAGGTTGTAATATCGTTGTCTGAATGAGTCTCATTTGGGGGTTAGAACTTGTTGCCATTCCCCGCAAATACTGTTAAGGCCCAGGTGTGTAGTATTTGGGCACATGGACCCTAAAGGAATTGAATATGCAAACCCCAAACCTCCGTCCGTTCGACCTTCTGGCGTATAGGTCTGTTTTCTAGTTTTCAGCGAATATGGCGGGGTATCTGTAATTACAAAGGAGATACAATAATAGTAATTACTGGTCGTTGTTGTCCCCATTTAACCCGAAGATAGGTCTGACGGCCTCACGGTTTCTCCCTAAAGGTCCTCTGTAACAAATGATTTGTTTTCGTGGTGAGTTTTTCTTGAACCCTAAATCCTTCAACCCCTTGACCCTAAACCCCCTGAACAGGAGACCGAGCTAAGGACTACCCTCGTATTGATCGTTGTCAGGACTGCAAGTCTCTACGTCTCTACCTAATATGTGCCGATGGAGCGGAATCCAAGACCTTTCGGTTTCAGGGTTCGGTATTTTCGAAATGTTGCAGGTTGCCTCGCCTGTGATAGTAGCCTTGAATAGGACTGTTGTTTGCGAAGTTCGACAAATCCGAAACCCTCAACCCAAAGCTGGTGCAGTGTAGTGCGGTGTCAGTGTCAGAGCCCCAACCCGGAACCATGGCAAAGAGGCCATAAGCACGACCTAAATAGTTACCAACATTATTCTTAGGGTTCCCTGCTATAGTTGGATTATACAGGAGCCCAAAACTCAATCTAATTATTGCTAAGGTCCCAACATTAAGCTCCTCAAGCTCTGAATCTTGATCCGCAGCTCTGAGGGTCCGAACTCCTTGGACAGCAGGCCTCAAACCTTACATCTCAACCCTCCCTAGAGTGGAGTTCCCGCGTTTTCGTTTTTCCAAGTCTATGCTTAAGTTTTTATAAGGTATCCCCAAAACCCTAAACCCTAAACCGGGAGACTACAGGTCCCCCCCCAAAGACGACGGATCCCAAGCTGCCCAGGGCCAAAGGTGATGCAGGCGATAGAGGCCCGCGGGCTCCCTCTCAAAGTCTCCCAAAAGTCTTAGAGTTTGGGGTTTAGGGTTTAGGGTTTAGGGCCTAGGGTTTAGGGTTTAGGATTTAGGGTTTAGGGTTTAGGGCCTAAGTAATAGTAAGCTATATACTATAAACCCTAAAACCCTAGTCCGTTATCTACTAGTCGGGCCCAGATACGTATTAAGTGCATACTATATTGGTGCGTGGACCCTTGGGGCTCAACATGAACAAAGCCACCTGGAGCTGAGAGCCAGCTTCATCTTTATGTTCATAAGCACCCTTAGGGGGGTAGGGGGGAGGGGGGTAGGGGGCCTTAATACCTATAATGAGGACTTCATAAGGCCTATTTAAGGAAGTATAGTTCCCTACCCCCCTCCCCCCTACCCCCCTAAGGGTCCCTATGATATATCGAAGGCATGCCCTAAACCCTAAACCATCCTAAGCCCTAAAAACTTACCAGGACCCTCCCAGGGCCCTTCAACAGAGTCCTTATGACCCTTAATAGTGATAGTGGGTATCTGGGGTATATTAGAGGGTATTTCGGGGGGTCTAGGTAAACCCTAAACCGTAAACCCTAAACCCTAAGCCCTAAACCTTAAACCCTAAACCCGAACCCCCGAGGGTCTGCGGTATCTAGTTTCTGAGGGACTTCCAGTTAAGAGCTGTGCTTTGAACGCAGGGTTGAGGGCTTAGGGATTCGTGCGGCCTGTTCCGGTGCAGGGGTTAGGGTTTACCTGGCCTATTTTGGGACTCCTTATTATGAGTTCCTTCTAGTATTCCTCAAAAAGCTAGTTTGTTTGGGTTCGAGGTAGTGTTTAGGGGCTGTTCCTGGTAATTGATGCTTCCCATGGCTTGGCGAAAGGTTTCGGAAACTTCTGCAAGAAAGGATCTTCACACAGGGTCTCGGTAGTAGATGCCAGTGGAGGCATGGCACCAAGGCATCTGAACCTCTGCAGATCGACCCTAAACTCTGAACCACAGCGGCTTGAGTTCGTGATCTCCCCAAGGGTTTCACACATTTCTTTTTTCTCAGCAGCTGTAGTTGGCTCTGTAGTAACAAACCCTAAACCCTAAACCTTAGGGTTTAGGGTTTAGGGTTTGGTAGCTGTTTCTGCTAAGCTGTAATTGCTGTCTTTTGGTGCTTGCTGCAGCTGTTCGCTATCTCCTTGCGGGGGACCAGGTCTGGTTCGTTCCAACTTATCTAGGGGTCGAAGCATAAGTGAAGCTTTTCCCTCGCTCTGCTGTTTACAACTTTTGACAAACCCCAAAACACTTCACGACTTATTGCAGTATGCTTGTTTGTAAATGTTAAATCTGCAAAAGGTCATAAACAGCTGTTGGGATTGTTTCGAAAGTATTATAGTTCTGTTGGTGCTTGACCGGACCTGGCTTCCAATTGCAGCTGCGAACGTGGTGTCAAACAGCTGCCTCTGGTGCCTGACGCAAGTTATGACACCGAGACATTGGGTTTAAGGTGTATGCCAAACGTTGCTACACTACACACTCTCACAGCAGACCTTTGGTGTTGATCGTCAGCATCGGTGCTAGATTAAGGCCCCCAGTTCGTCTCGAAAGTTCCGGGACTCGTATGGAGGAGATGTAGGAGGAATCTCTGCAAAATCTTTCTAGACCCACTGGAGGATCCTCAAATGTAGAAGCACTAATTCTGGAACCTAAACTGCTAAAGGTTCAAAGGTTTCCCTTGTTTTGGGGCCACGTTTTGGATCCTTCGAGGGATCTGGGCTAAGCCCCCCGGAAGCCGAGTGCATCCTGCAAGGAACGAGCATCCACGCCTTACATTTTTGTACTGCATTTGAAGGGGTTTCCGGTCGGGGGTTTCGAAGCCATGACTCAGGGATTGGGTTGGTTTCATGGTTTTTGTTTTATGATTTCAACCGTTCAGCACCTAGAAGACATATCTCCTGCAATCGGCAGGTGCTGCAGGCGCTGCTGGTAAGGATGGTCCCAAGGGTGCGAAGGGCGATCGAGGAGCAGCTTCGATGGTTCGGTCCATTGAGGTTTTGTGGGTTCTGAGTTTAGGGTTTAGGGTTTGTAGGGTTTAGGGTTAGGGTTTCCATTAGAGTTAGTGTGGATTCCCTTGCAAGCGTTTTACAGTCTCCCCTTTGCTACCCACACTGGGCCCTATCTACGGTTGAGACGAATCAAGGTTATACAGTGATATCTATCTAGCATTTGGGTAACCAGCTGACGGTGTCAGTACTAACAGAAATACCTGCATGCCGCATCGGAATTTGAATGGAGGGCTGCTAGTTACAGGATCGAAATCCCACAGCCGTGGCTCAAAAATCTGAGTGCCGAGAACCGCAAACGCTGCGCCGGAATTCGAAGTGAACCCTATGTACAGTGTCCTAGGTAGGTATGCATGTGTCTACTTTTACATGCACATACACACAGCCGCATACATACATGCATGCATACATACACAACATCCATGCATACAGACATACGGACATACATGCATACATGCATATGTGTACATTCGTACATGGACTTACATACAGTCTTAGTTCGAACTATACATATGTGTATACATACATCCATCCATCCATACATACATACATGCAAACATACAAACTAACAGACATATATTCATACATATACATGCATAAATACAAATACATAAACACATACGTATACATATACATATACATATACATAGGTGTGTATATATATATATATATTCATTCATGCATGCAGGCATGCTTACATATACATGCATGCACACATACATACATACATACATACATGCGTGCATACATACCTACATGTATACATACCTATACGTACCTACGTACCTACCTACCTACCTACCTGCCTGCCTGCCTGCCTGCCTCCCTACCTACATACATACATATATACATAGATACACAGACTATGCGGGAGCAATACATTCATGCCTGCCTACGTTCTATTATTGGTTTGTTTGGTGTGCACTCTGTTTTATATGGTTCTTCCCAGTCTTCCTCGCCCTCATCTCCTGGCTCCCTCACTCTCTCTCTCTCTCTCTCTGTCTCTCTCACTCACTCACTCTGTCTCGCTCTCTCTGTTTCTCTCTCGCTCTCTCTCTCTCTCTCTCGCTCGTCTCTGGACGTCCGACGGATTGAAGCCACCAAGCCCAAAGGTCACCTTCTGCCCGCGCCCCGCAAAGGCTCAAACCAAAGCCCTGCATTCGCTTTGAACGTCCCAGGAGACCAAGGGGACGTTGGCGACCCGGGCCCCACCGGCGATGCACCGGAAACGCCGAAACCTCTTGCAGGACTGGACTTACCTTTGGTTAGTAGGGAATGGAAGAATGGTAGTAATAGTAGTTATAATTGTACCCAATTCCTCCATTCCCTACTAACCAAAGGTAGGCTTAAGGGTCTAGGGGTGTGCCATCCAAGTATCCCGTGACGGTACAGGGCTCCTACTGCAACCATCTAGTTCGTGCTGTTGAAGCTTTTTTTCGGAGATGGTGCTCTGAGCCACAGGCAGAGTGTGCTTCATCATGCTCATCGTGTAGGTGACATCACCGTGAACACAAGCCTTTTGCCCTGAGTCTTGCTTAGTCATCGGCGCTGGTCACATAGCTTAGACACACAGTGACCGAAGTTTAAGCCTTGTGGTAGCAGAATGCCCCTTAATTTCGCTTGAGCCTTCCAGCTCAAAGTACAGCAAAATCCAAGCTAAAACAAGGAGCCGCCAAGATTGCTGCCGTGGGCGTCGCCTTCTTCCTGCATGTGGCCGTTCTGGCCGCGAGACCAAGTCTGTGTGTCTCTAGCCCCGGGGGGTCCACATACACTACCACTATGGAATTAAGGCCTCCCAACAGTTTAATAGTGGCGCTCTTTTGGGGCCTAACCCAATAAAGGTAGTACATAAGGACCCTGTGAGAAACAACAGGGCTGTCTTTTACCTGTCGTCTTATTGCTGGTATATGCCACACGAGTGCTGATGTAAGTCTTGAATATCACAGCGTCAACTGCCGGCACAAGCTGGAAACACAACATAACAGACAGTACGGTACATTGTCCTTGCCACTCTAAGTCAGACAACACTCTGAACTTGCGGAGCCGAAACCCCAAGCCCTAAAATAAACAGTGATCCCTAAAACCTCGTGATTGTGCTCATGAGGGCTTCTGAAGGCTCCGAAGGTGTGCCGTTTGCAGTCTGAGGCCCGCGGTTTTATGGAAATGCACTTTAAGCCTCTCATTGCTTTCCCTCTTCCCCTCTAAAGGGTTCCACACATAAACAAACTCCCAAAGCCCTGAAAGCCCGAAGCAGACTTTTGAGCTATGGAGGGCCTGGCCGGTGGATCACAAGACCCTTCTCCCCAATGTAGGGTTTCAAGATCCAGTCCAGGGTCTGCAATTGTTGGGCCGGGCTCCAGTCGAGTTAGGTTTAGAGTTCAGACTCACGGTTTACTTCAGCTTTAGATCATATATATAAAGCTGGATAAACCTGCAGGTAAACCCCATTCACAGCCCCAAAGCTCTACACATCTCCAAGCCCGCAGGTTCAACATCTCTACTCGGCCGACACAAACCATCTAAACCTCGCTAATGCGTGTAAAGCCATGTAGACAGGTTAAATGGGTAGTTCTCTAAATTTGGGTCTCCTTCCGGGTACGGTTTGGGGACTTAAAAACGGACCCTACTTTGGAGAACTACCCATACGGCTGATGGACAAAATCCTGCATTACCCATTATAAGGAATATACCATAATTCCCATAGTTTAGGGTCCTTAGGGTCATGCAGGATTTTGTCCATCAGCCGTATTGAAACCGTCTATGGAGCCCACAGCTTTCATTTCTGAGCTGAGGGTGTGGTCTTTGCCACGATTGTGGGCAAGGCTTCTGCCGCTGCGGAGATTCGGGGCGCGGGGCTTTCAGGTCGAACGTGCATAGCTTTATGACCCCAAAGGGTCCAATGGTGTATACTCTTGAGGCCCATGACGATATCGGAACTTGGACCCTTTTGGCGATGTAGCTTTATGATGCAGGGTCACGTTTAGGGGCGTAAGGTCTAAGGTGTTTAGAGCTTTATCTTGCCATGTATTTGGTGTGGAGTGAGGGGTGCGAGAGCTTGAGCTGTACTACAGGGGCCTAAATAATTACCTATACTATTTTGGGGGTTCCTTTGTTATTCCCCAAATCCTATTCTAATTATTAAGGCCCCTATATTATAGTACCCTCATAGATCCTCTATAGTAACCCTTATAGGCCCCTTTAACGGAACCCTATTCTAATTATTAAGCAACTCATCTTGGAAGCCCCACACCGGGGCTCGAGCCGAAAGCCCTTAATCCAGGACCCCGGGAATGGTCGCAATGTAGGAACCTGATTAAGAAACCTTGGGCCTTAATTAGGGTTCTTTAGATGAAACCTACTATTTTGGGGTTATAGGCCCAGGGTTTCTTAATCTTGTTCCTACAGTCAACCCTAATTTGCAAGCCTCCTTCATCCCGGTCGAAGCGCTGCAGTGGGGGACGAAGCTATCCCGGACAGAAACCACTTCACAGCACTAAACCCTAAACCCTAACTCTGTTGATACTCTCGCCAGATGAAGAAGCAAGCTGCTGAAGAGAAAGCCACTGAAGTTTTCGGCGGCGAAGAGGAGGAATATGCCGGCGAAGGCACTGAACCCAACCACACCCTACCTGCAGTCTCCGTTGTAATTCCTGTTTGTTGTTTTAACCAAGTTTACACTTAGGATCCTGCAAGTGGTACCCCCCGAAAAGGAACTGGAGACTACAGGTACATCCTAGTCCTACGCCTTGAACCATAGACCCCAGACCATAGACGCTTACAGGAACCATTCTACGGGTGTAGGGTTTCAGGGGGGGTTTTTGTGGAAAATCTGATAGGTGATATGTAGAACAGGATCAAAGTCTGCTGGAGATTGGGGATATGCATGCTCTTGGGAGTTTGGGGAGACACATTAACGTATCGGTCGTTGTGTGGCTTGCTTTTTGGTCCTGCAGTGCCTATGAGCTGGATACCAGCAACTGTTGATTCGAATATATGATTGCTGTCGCTGACCTTAGTCTTGATACTTTCAGGCAGCTCATTCTTCGATTTTCAGGTTTCTTGCCTGGCATGCATGGGAACTTGAATCTGCAAGCCAGGACCTGCTGCACGAGTTCCCTGCCTGTTCGCCCAGAAGCCAAGAGGGTACTGATGACATCCCCAAAACCCCAAATTGCAAAGCTCTACCTATAGTCTCCAGTGTACTTCCTCTCATCCTAACTATAAAACTGGCTAAACCAAAAAGAGCAACTGCAATGGTGCCTTCTATAGGTTAGCCCTGAACCCGGATGACACCGCGCAGTAGCCGACCTCCCCAGAAAGGGATCCGACACGATCAGTGCCTTGCTGAGGAGAAGAATATTACGAAGAAGAAGGACAACAAGTGAGCTAGGCACCGACGAGCCCTTTCCTGTCGGAGTTGACTCACGAAACAGTCCCCACCATAAAATTATTCTAGACAGAACTCGCCGCTACTGCCAACATATCAGTACCGTATACTGCTTGGGTCGGGATTTTGGAATAATTTTCGTGACACATGAACATGCTGTCTTGCTGGGGTCTCATCATATATTGTATTCATCGGACCCTCCTAGCTTGTAGAAGCCTAGAAGCCTAGACATTCAGCAGTAGTAGTAGTAGTAGCAGTAGTAGTAGTAGTAGCAGCAGTAGTAGTAGTTAGTAGTGGTAGTGGTAGTGGTAGTAGTAGTAGTAGCAGTAGTAGTAGTAGTAGTAGTAGTAGTAGTAATAGTGCTTAGGGTCCCTGATCATAGTTATAGTATAGTATACCTCCCCCCCAATTCCAGTTCTCTAAGCCCCCCACAGTAGTTCACCCTGCGCTCGGAATCTTAAATTAGACATTTGCATAAATTATTGGATTCCTCAGGTTCTCCGAAGCTCCATGTGGGAGGTTCATGGGGAGTTATAAGTAGAGTTATACGATTTCTTCAAGGGATCTATAAGGGCTCGAAACGGGTTCTATAAGGGCTCTACTTGGAGGTTTATGGGGAATTATAAGTAGGGTTATTTATAAGTAGGAGACCTATAGTGATAACTTGTAAAAGGAACTTAAGAGCCCTATTTATACCTACCCATGAATCTGCAAGTAGATTCCCTGCAGCACAGATTCTCACACCCTTGGAACCAGATCCCGAAGTAAGTTTTAGTTGTTCTACTTTTGGTTTGAATCTTTGCGCTCTAGCTATAGTCACTATACATTAAAGTCGCCATTCTAGTTTCCTTTTGGGGTTACTGTATAGGGAGACTAGAGGTAAATCCTAAAAGCTGTTAACTTGTAACTCCAGAGTCCGATAACCGGAAACGTTTAGGGTGGGGCAATACATTGAAGCTCGGATAAATAAACATACTATTCCTTAGGGCTCCTTATTTCAGCTTGTAGTATAAGATCACGCCAGGGCCCAACTCTTCGGATTAAGACCAAACCCTAAACCCTAAGGCCCTAAGGAACCTATGTTCGAGTCATGGACCCGTCTCTGCATGCCTCTCGTGGAGAAAAGCGCCTTTGGGAGTGGCGGTGTTCAGGGTTAGGTTTTAGCTCTAGAGGTTTAAGGTTGATATTACTGGACAATGAGTCATGAGTACATTTGGTTTTAGAATGGGTACTCTGTTTGTCACGGTAAATACCTCTAGATTTGCCAACTACGGTCTGAAACATCCTAAACCGGCTCAGGGAATTTGTTGCTGCTTTGCAGACCTCTATAGGGCTTGCGTCGTGTGGTATTGTGGATCTGGGTCTCAGCGCTTAGCCTTTGTTTAAGACCTGCCAGTTTAAGGTTTTACATAGGGTTGCAGAGGTTTATGGCTGGCATTATAGCTCAGAGAGCTATAATGCGGTAAGCACCGTAAGCTCCTTCACTCTAACATGTTTTCAGCATTGAGAAATGGTAGTGACGACAATGCAGAAGCATGTAAGGCAGTTCTCACAATCTTGCAGCAGCTTTCCACCTATCTATGCCCCTACTACAAGTGGTCTGGATACTTCAGAGCTCTGGATGTTAAGCTCATCCGAGATTAAAGTGGTAGGTTTGGTAGCATTGTCATGCGATGACGGGTTCTGATCATACTTGTACACTTCAGTTTTCCCAAATGCATCGTTTCAGGTTAATGATGCTGAAGCCCTGAGCCCCAAAATGAAGATCGACCGAAAGCAAAACCCCTCAACCCTGAAGCCCTAACACCTCCGAGCTGCAAACGTGATCCCGTGAGCATTTGGCTCCCATCGCAACCACACATCCTCGAGTTGCCATGAAGCCGAGCAAGAGATCATGGGCTGGAGGCAGAGCGTCCAAAGCCAGGGCTTGGTACCGTATGGGCCTAAACAATTACCAATACTATGATGGGGGTTCCTTATTATATTTATAGTGTAGTTTGCCCCAAAACCCTATCCTACTTATTAAGGCCCCTACATTCTAGACAGAGGCCTGAATAAATAGTACAGATACTCCGTTGGGTTCCCTAGAATACGTGTAGTTTCCATGAGCCCCGACAGCGTACTCTCACTGTAGATGCGGCAATATTGGAGGGCCTTGGGTTCAGAGATCTGCTTTGTTTATTATAAACCTTTGAGACGAGCTGCACGTGTTCAGAGAGAGTCATGTTGAATGTCCTTGGCCGGAACTTGCTTGTTCTGTTGTGCAACAAAAAGGGTTCGAAGAAGCGCTCTCGGAGCTTGACACGAGAAAGAACACCTGTAGCCCACTTCCGAGATGTAAAACATACCGACCGGAATCAATCCGAAAGGCCATAAGCTAACTGGCCCCCAAAATAGTACGGCACCCATGTAAAAAGGACCCCCTAAAAAGGGATCCTAGTTTAGAGAACTGCTTCAACCCCTAATCGCATTCTACAAATCCCGGAAGCTCTCCCCTGCTTCGGTAATAACAACATCTATGGAAGTGGTACTAATCGTAGGAGGCGTTTTCTGGTTTTTGTTGAGGAATTTAGTTTAAGTGACCAGAATAGGATAACATAATTAAGTCCAGTCCCTTAACAAGAACCCAGTATATATTTGGAGGGTCGAGGGACTTAGTAAGTAGTTAGTTTATAGAGTTATAAGTATCCTTAAAAAGGGACCCTAATTGCACTTATAACTCTATAAAATAAGTACTTACTATGTCCCCCGACCCTCCAAGTAACCCCAAACTGGACCCTATAAAACCTCGCTTTTTAGAGGTTCCCGACTATGATTTCTTTTTTTAGGGCTCCCTACTATGATCTCCTTATATAAGTCCTGAGAAAAGGCAGCTTAATAGGGGTGTAGGTAGACCCTGCAGCATGGCTCTGAGGAAGATCTCTTCTTTGCCTTGCCTTTGCAAGCATACTTGTCGCACCTTGGTAAACATAGGGGAGGTATGGCGTCTTGAGAGATTTTTGCACAACGGGTTTCATATAAAGAAGAAAATTATATTCAGGAGGAGTCCTATGAGCCTTTGACTATATCTTCAGGTCTCTACATTACCCGGGAATGTCGGTTGGGTGGGGGCACCTCTCAGCTCTGAAGGAGAAGGGTGTCTTTCGAGGAGTAGGAGGGATGCATCAGCCCATTGGGCTCCTTCGGCGAGGGGTTGGGCCCAGAGAGCGCAATACACCCTTAATTAAGGAATACCTAGGCTTCCTTAAAGGGCTCCTTGAAGGGATCTATAAGGGTTCTTTAAGGGAATTAAGGAATATGGCTTAAATTATATAGGGCTTCATATTATGATTTAAGCTATATTCCTTAGTTAAGGGGGTATTGGGCTCTCTGGGGGATTGACGATGTTATCTGACAAACCCGAAACTGTCTTTCCGAGCTTAAAAGCCGTTATCTTCTTCCAGCTCAGGACTTCAGTCTGAGTTGTTGTCGCAGAGACCTGTTGGGAGCAGAAATATTGTCAGTAGCAGTGCTAATTACGGTATATACCACGTCTCGGAATATCCGAACATTGCAGCAGCTTGTTTTGTATCAGGCCCGTAGTTAGTGCTGAGGTGCAAACCCTAAACCCCGTCAAAAAAAGAACCTAAACCCTACTAAAGTCAAGATCAGTCCAGGCACGCTGCCGCAACCATGCCTTCTCGATGGTGGATGGCGCCCAAAGCAGGACTTCAGTGAAAGTGGTGCTGGTTCGGTTTAGGGTTTAAGGGTTAGGGTTTAGGGTTTAAGGGTTTAAGGGTTTAGGGTTTAGGGTTTAAGGGTTTACAGGTTTAGGGTTTAGGGTTTAAGGGTTTAGGGTTTAGGGTAGAAGGGTTTAGGGTAGGGTTCCTTTAAGGGATCTATAGGGTTTAGGGTTTAGGGACCAGCGTACTAAGACAATGCAGCGCTCACGAATCAAACCGAGAGCCTCCCGAAGACTGACCCAGAGAGCCCAATACTTTTCCTTTAATTAAGGAATACCTAGGGTTCCTTAAAGGGCTCCTTAAAGGGATTCTATAAGGGAATTAAGGAATATAGCTTAAATGATAATATGAAGCCCTATATAATATATGCCATGTTCCTTAATTAAGGGGGTATTAGGCTCTCTGGGGACTCAACTTAGCATTACTGTAAGTAGCCTGAATCATGGCATATTCCTCGTCACGGGCACAGCAGGATCTTGTGCATCGAGAGTAGACCGTTTGAGAAAGGAGCCGCCAAGGCAGTGTGGCGGCGGCTGACACCTGACCTTGTTACAGTAGACCCCATAAAGCTGTTGGGTTTCCAACTTTTCGGCTTCTACTCTAGAGTTATTGGCTTCTCTTTCCCCACTCGCCGACTTTATGAGTCTCCCTTCTGCTTTCCTCCCTGACTCTGTAGCTTTGAGCTTAGATCAGGAGAGGCTTCCTGGGATGAGTAGTTACTTGGAGGTTCATGGGTCGTTATAAGGGTTCCTTTAAGGGCCCCTTTAGAGGGATCTATAGGGATTCTATAAGGGTATAGGCGGTATAGGGTTTAGGGTTCATGGGTTGTTATAAGTGGATTTATAAGTCCCCTAATATAGGTTATGAGTACAGAAATGCTACTTACCATGAACCTCCAAGTAGGATGGAGAGGCCTTATAGAGCGGCAGGGCGCATTCGGTGCAAGTAGGGCGCAAAATCCAAACACAGAAGGTTTAGTTGGGCATTAGGGCTTTGCGTTCAGGATCGAAGATTAGGGTTGAGGAAGCCCTGTGTGGCGTCCAGAGTAATCATTAAGCAACTGTCGTTGGATCTCTCCATGAGGGTGTCAAGGATAGTACGTTGGTTCAGTTAGCCCTAAGTGCTAGACGTACCTACTTATAAGTAGTTATGCGGCGAACATCGGGCTTTAAACTCCTAAATGCATACCCTCAAACAGCCGCAGGTTTCCAACCCAGCATATAGAGACCTAGAATGGTGAGTAACTGAGTTTCAAAGGTAGGTTTGAGGTGGGCATGGGGTTCAGGAGTGCCCAAGGCACACGGGCTTTCAGGCTTAGGGCTTAGTTCAATCTTCCTTTACTTTACTGCTCCTTTCTGGGAGCCCAAAGCAGTACATCATTCCTGTGTTTGAGGACCGTTAAACTGGGCACCTACACTTGAGAACTACCCACAAGATAGATTCGATCGGACTTCACCTATATAAAAAAATCCAGGCCTTGCGATCGGATCGGTGGTTGTGTTCATCTGCAAGGCAGATGACATGGAGATGCAGGATCCAGGCGACACCAGCGATGGCAAGAGAAGCAAACCCCATGCCTTTGGCCCGAGTACAGTGTCAGATCAGGGCCTTAATAATTGGAATAGGGTTCGAGGGTATATTATACCACAATTATAATAGGGAGCCCTCAAAACCCTATTCTAATTTTTTTGGGGCCCCTATAGCTCCTTTCGGCAGATGCTGGAGAAGTTGTCTCCCTCGGTCATTCTGCCGACAATGGTACCACTCCCGGGGCTTTTGATGGTTTAGGGTTTAGGGTTTGGGGTTTAGGGTTTAGGAACCTTAAACCCTAAACCCTACACCGGTTTAGGCTTTGGGTGGCTTAGGGAACCCTATGCTTCCAGGGACCTTATTACTGGGGCCTCCTCGGGTTTACTGTAGGGGCCTCAAGAATTACCAACACCATTTTTTTTTGGGGGGGGATTCCTTCTTATAGATAGTATAATTTATACTATATTTATACTATATCTATAAGAAGGATACCACAAAACCCTAATTCCAATGTTGAAGGCCCGTATATTAGGGTTCTAACTACAAGGTCGTTGGAAGCATAGGCATATGGGAATTCATAAGTTCAGGGGTTCAGTCATGCAGCTGCAGGTGGCCCTCGCATGCTGAAGCCTTGAACGTGATCGTTGAGAGTCGGGGTTTGTGGGATCATAAAAGCTCGGAGTCAAGCGACCCCTAAACCGTCTATACCCACCCTAACCCTAAACCCGTAAACCACTAAAATTGGAAGGTCGGGGGACTTTGTAAGTAGTTACTATACAGAGTTATAAGTACCTTCCTTAATAAGGGCCCTAATTGGGGTTATGGTATTTATAACTCCGTAAAATAGCTACTTACTAAGTCCCCCCGACCCCTAAACCCTAAACCCTAAAACCCGGCCCTTCCCGAGCCCCTTTCATGCAGCTAGATCATCCTGGAAAGCAGGCTCGTCACTCAGGGATTAGAGCTGCTTGGAGGTTCATGGGTAGCTATAAGTAGAGTTTATAAGCAGGACAATCATAATAGCTATTTTAGTTATAACCAACCTATATCAGGAGACCTATATTCCAACCTGCAGTTACAAATACCCATGAACCTCCAAGTAGGTCTCCCAGTGGGCTCCTTTCCCCATCTTGTGGTCTTAGGTTCCTCATAAAACTCCCCAGTACCAGAGGGGAGAACGCTTTTGATTCCTAGGTTGCTGGGGATCCTAGAGAGGGCTCTGGACAAACATGGCAGGAACCATCGGGTTTTAGGGATTAGGACTTCAGGTTCAGGGTTTTGGTCATATGGGGGTTTCCGAAAATAGGGGACCCTAATATAGTACACTAAATAGTAGGATTTTTTTTGTAAGGACCGCAAAATAAGGTACCCCGAATTTTCGGAAACTCCCATATAAAGCTGTTCTGGCAAAATAAGTACCCAATGCAACAGCGTCGTGCCGCACTATGCAGTACTGCCCACATGAAGGTTTAGAGGTCCTACGTCTGATTTGCTCATACAGCTCCGGAAGTTTGTGGCCTGCATGGGTGTTGTGTTTGCGTGCATATCGTTTGCGATACTGGCTGCAGGACTGTGGGCTTAAAGGGTTGAACCCTCGACCCCTAAACCCTGAGCCCTAAACCCCAAAGTGCCCCACTTTCATCCACGGCAGAGCTAAGGAAGCTGATGTCCACATTGCGGACCGTGCCGCTTTGTCCCAGCGACTTGCACCATTATAGGGCTTGGGTCAGTGAAGCCCACTTGCAACCCGAAACCTGTCCTGACCTGTCTCTTGTCATGTCTGTCCTCCTTCCTGTCGTATCTCGCTGAGTGATAGTAGCTCGCTGCTGGGGAGGGGCTGTGGGAACGTTTGTCTTCAATCTCCAACCCCATGTAGAGTGGGGCCTAGCAGCAGGAAACCATAGACCCACCGAGACAACAACAAAACTTAATTCAAGCCCAGACAGCGTTCTGCAGCCCTGTCATGAAATTCCTGAAAGCCATCCTTACAGAACCCTAAACCCTAAACCCTAAACCAACCTTTGCAGGAAGCCTCTGAAACCCCAGCTGAAGGGCGTTTTCTAATTCCCAGGTCCACACTCCGAGAGTGCTTCACACTCCGCAAGCCGCTCCCCGAGGCGCTCCGGCAGAAAGTTGGGGTTTAGGGCGTTTAGGGTTCAGGGGTTTAGGGTTTACGGTTATTAGTATGATTTTTATGTATTAACGGCATTATTACGATCATTAATCTTGAGGGCGAAGGATATTATATAGAATTTCAGGTGTGGGTTGAGGGTTTGAGGTTTAGGGTTTCGGATAGGGTTTTGAGGCCTCTATGTTTGCAGGTGTTCAGATTCCATTGCGTGTGTTTCTCCAATATGTTCCTTTCTGTTTATGGCCCCGGGCCATGTTCTTCTTGCTTCTTGGCTTCGCGGGCTCGAGTTGACCAGGACCTAGTGCCTATAGTCTCCATTGCAATTCCTATTATTGGCTAGCCTTAAACCCTAATCCCTGCGGCTCCCGACCCAGACCACGACCACGACCACGAGCACTACCACTTACCACAACCACTACCACTTACCACTACCACTTACCACGACCACGACCACGATCACTACCACTACCACGACTACGGTCGATCAGTTTAATAAGAAACGGGTGCTCCTTCCCCAGACTCTAGATATTTCTTATTCGGGTGTGCATGGCAATAAGAAATTTCCCACTGTCGAGGGTCCGGAAGTTGTA
>BGNK01002807.1:73440-90919 GCA_003297005.1 Symbiodinium sp. clade A Y106
GGGAATCTAGGTTTAAGAAATCTGGGCCTAGCGAGGGTTTAATTTAAGAAATTTGGGCCTAGCGAGGGTCTAATTTCTTATTTGGAATGATTTCTTATTATATGCGTTGCCCGTACTACGAGTACTATAGTTGCAGGCGTTTGGCAGGCTGCGGCAAATGTCCGCTGGCAAAATAGATGCCTCCTGTTATGATTAATAGTATATATATATGTACATACGGTTACATACGTATATAGATGAGAATATGATCCTATGATCTTATGATCTTCGGAATTGTCCAATCTCAAAACCTCGTACACAGGCTGAGCAAGAAGAGTTCCGAAATCTCATCACCTTCTCATCTTTGGCAGGGATCCCCTCCCTGCGAAGTATCCGTTCTATGCTTGACTCAGCACACTCTACTTGGAGGTTCATGGGTGGTTATAAGTAGGGTTATAAGTTGGGTAGCTATAGGTATAACCCGTATTAGGGGACTTATAATCCCACTTATAACTACCCATGAACCTCCAAGTAGTCAAAGGATACGGAGGTCTCTGGGCTCACATCAGCCTCTGAATATTCGAAAACGAAGTTCGCGGAGCCTTGGTCGAGATCTTAGACTTAGGCTTGAATTGTAGTAATTACCTTGTTTCGTGAGCCTATCTTATGGTAAAAATCTCATCATCAAACAAAACCGACGTAAGAGGTTCAAAGATGCGCTGCAGCTGAGGGTCTGCTTGGATGCGATCCTAAACTCTACTTCACAATCCTCAAACCGCGATACCCTCAGTCCTCGGCCCGTAAAACCCCTAACCCCAAAATCCTTGTAAATTCTTGGATCGGGCTCCGAAACTGAACTGAAATGGAGGGACCCTACCGGACCTGTATCAACAAGAACTGAACACTTAAACCACCCTCAATTTCAAGGTCCCGAACCCTCAAACCCAGGCAGTCTTGCTGCACTTCCCCGGCCAGGCGGAAGCAGTCGCCAGAGTACCTACTGAGGTTTGTAGGGTTCAGGCCTTATACTATATGGGTTTAGGGTACCCTGAAGAATAATGAAGGGGCCTTTTATTCCATATGCATTCCGTATTCCAATTCCGCAGTGTTGCCTTAGTAGACGGCGCCCGGGCTTCCAGGTTCTATAGAGGTTTCGGTCTTCGTAACGGTGGCTAAGGAAGGGAAGACATAGAAGCTGGAAGCACTAGTAATGCTCTTCCCAAGGGCTCCCCATATGAGAAGTGAGAAGTACTGCAACTAACCCCATGTTCTAATTATAAAGGCACCTGTATCAGTATTGGTGCTGCCATATGGCTAAACTTCTCAAGATTAGGCTGGATTTCGTACTGCATGCCATCCACCCTCAGCCACAAGCATACACAGCCTGCAGGCCAATCATACGAAGAGACGCGTGGACCACTGCTCCACTGCGGATAAAGCCACTGCACCCATAGCTCAAGTAGCATGGAGTGTAATACTACGGGTTGCTTGCGCATGGATTTGGGGCTGCTATTCGAGTTCGTGGTGTTTATCTAGCGCAACGAGGGTGCATGGCGTGCACGGTTTCGGGTGTTCACAACACTCCCGTGCAGGATGTTGAATTCCAGCGTGCGCGGCTGGAAAGTTACAGTTCAGCGAGGCAGGCACAGATACTTAAAATTACACCTGAGTGTGCCTAAAAGTCTGTATCCGAATTCAATCCCGCCCACAGTTCCCGTCCCGGTTCAAAAGTCAGAGAACGAACACAACTGTGTACGCTATGTACATATGTAAATATATATATATATACATACATACATATATATATATATGTATATATAGATCATATATATCAGAGAGAGGGGGAGAAGGCGTGTATTTTGTCATGGTTTCTGAGCGCATTCCTTTCTGGCGAGCTTGGTTTCTTCTGGCGGGACGTCATCTTCGGAAGTTTCCGTCATGGTCCTGTGCTTCCCATGCCTCCGAATACGCGTCTCCTAAGTGTGCTTCAGGATGTCCGTTCCTAAGTTGGTGAGTAGAAGGTGTCACCGTCTCGGAAACTGTCATCTCAGAGTTTGGGAGTTCGACAAGACATCACCGTTTCACCTGACAGTCATCTTTGATGGTTCGCTATCGTTCCGAGTGCGAGTGCCTGTCTCGGAGGTTCACGACGGACTCCTCCACACTTCATCATAAGGACCTTTGAGTTGGTAGGGGGGCGGGGGGTAGGGGGCCTTAATACCTATAATCAGGACTTAATAAGGCCTATTTAAGGAAGTGTAGTCCCCTACCCCCCTCCCCCTACCCCCCTAAGGGTCCCTCTGACTTCATGGCTTAGGCTGCAAGCTGTGCTGTCTAGGATTCCCGAAAACGCGTGCGAATCTCATTCGGCTGAAGGAAACCTGGAAGCCTGTGCGCGGTGAAGACAAGCTAATTGTTGGAACGTGTCTGGCTTTGCTTAGTCTTGCTCTTGCCAAATCGCAAAGGTGCAGTCAGCACGATATTGTATTCCAACATAATCACATTACAGTGTACCGCTATCGTTGAGCTTCATTAGAAAACAGCGTCCTGAACACAATTACGGGAAAAGATCAACTGTTCCAATGACTGGGCCGCCTAAGCCCTAAACCTTATGCCCCCTAAACCCCACACCCTAAACCCAACACCCTATAACCTATAAACCTTAAACCCTAAAACCTATAAACCCTCACCACAACCTATAAATCCCAAACCCTATATCCCTATAACCTATAACCTATAAACCCTAAAACCTATAAGCCCCAAACCTTATAACCCCTAAACCCTATAACCGATACGCCCTGAACCCTAAGCCTTATAACCTATAAACCCTAAACCCTAGACCCGATAACCCTAAACCCTCAGCAGCTGCTCAGGTCCAGCATTAATCTGACTTTTCCGGGAGATGCAGGGACGTTGAGCCTCCGTGAGGAGCCGAACTGACGTATAAATCGTAGGGTTTAGGGTTTAGGGGGGTTTGGGGTTTCGGGTTTAGGGAATTTGGGGTTCGGGGTTTAGGAAACCGCGGAAGTTATACGCTGTCAACCGCAATTACATACACCCTTGAAAGCTTGCTGCCTGAACTTGACGTTCAAAGAGAGCTCCCAATGACTAGAAGGAGCAAGATGCAGATGGTTGACTCTTCTCATATGGGAGTTTCCGGAAATTAGGGGTACCTTATCTTGGGGTCCCTATAATCAGGATCCTACTATTTAGGGTACTAGATTAGGGTCCCCTATTTTCGGAAACTCCCATATAGCCAGTAATCACCTGGTGTTGCTGAGTTTGCGGCAGATCAGTAGTTGGTGTTCGAGGCTGTTCGGTCAAGGGGGTGTTAAGGCGATTGGGGTGTGCGTGTCAAGCCTCTTACCTATTTAGGTAGCACCGAAGAAGCGCAGGGTTTTTGGAATGCCTGATTCATGGAGAGACTTTAACGGTGGAGTAGCCCACGCTTGCAGGGGAGTCTGTCAATGCATGTGTCTGTTTGACATAACCACAGACAAGATATATAATAAGGTCAAAAGGGCACACGCTACCGCTAAGGATCCATGTGCACAACTAGTAGATAATTTGGCCTTCAAGCAGTCACCATATGCACATAGATACCTTGTGGCCGAAGTACAGTACATTATTTGGGTACCTGGACCCTCAGGGACACGTCTGGACCTCTACGGTCAGCTCCCTCTCCTCAAGCTTCGTAGTCTGGAAGCTGTAGGATAGCTGCAAGTTCAACATTCGTTCCCAAGCTTTAACCCACAGGGACCAAGTACCGATACCTTAGGGCCCAAATTAGCCTAAAAGCCTTATACAGCATGCATCGTCCTTGGGCCCAAAGCCTTAAAATGTGAGTCCTCGGAGCCTTAGGGATATAGTATGTATAGTTAGTAGGTATTTGGGCCCTTTGGGCAATATGCGTGAGGGAATATAGTATGTACCCAGTAGGTATTTGGGCCTCACTGGTATATACTATACTATTGCTTGGACCTTTTGGGTAACCTCTAAACCTTATGTTCCGCGAGGAGTCTCCGTCAGTTTGGCGCGTGGAAGACTGGACCTCGGATGTTCCTCGCCTGCTGTGATTCCAAGGCTCCATGTATCTATATGAGAGCTTCCGAAAATATGGGGACCCTAATAAAGTACCCTAAATAATGTGGTCTCCTGATGAGTAAACCCTCTCCCCCGCCCCCCTCCCCCCCTGAACATCCCGAATCCGCATTAGTGGCGAGGGGGGTCCGCCTCCCTGATCACCTTTAGTTGTTTGGGGGGGGGCCGGGAACTACGTTGTTTGGGGGCCTGGCAGAGTAGTACAGTAGTAGTATGGTAGTAGTACAGTAGTAGTACAGTACTAGTAAGTACTAGTACAGTACTTGTACAGTACTAGTACAGTAGTAGTAGTAGTAGTAGTAGTAGTAGTAGCAGCAGCAGGAGTAGTAGTAGTAGTAGCAGTAGTAGTAGTAGTAGTAGTACTAGTAGTAGCAGGAGTAGTAATGGTAGTAGTAGCAGTAGTAGTACAGGAGTAGTACAATAGGAGTACAGTAGAAGCGATTCTGGCTTGGTGTTCTTGAGGCCCCCGGCAGGCCGCTGCACTATTGAGGGGGCTTTTCATCCGAACTATTGTGGGGTGCGAGGCTATCGTATACTACACCCTAAGAAGACTTGATGGGATTGTTTTTTTTAAGGGGTTGATATTAGAAACCTATAGATCTGGCAACCGTGCAGAACCAGAGTTTGGAGCTTGGGGCTGAACCGTTGGAGGCTGGAGGCCCTCAGATTCCATATAGACGCCTTTTGGCTTTAAGGCATCAGTGTGTAGTAGCAGTGTCTACTTCTTTAAACCTAAAAAAACAAAACCGGGGCGGGAACTTACGACTATCGAGGGGGAGTTCATTATTACGTGCAGGCCGAGTTTAGCTTTATTGAGGGGGCTGTTCCATTATCGAGTTCCGGGCCGAGTTTAGCTCTATTGAGGGGGCCTTTACTAATCACGAGGTCACATTAGTAGGATCCTTATGAGAAGGACTCCAAAATAAGGTACCCCTAATTTTCGGAATTCCCTTGTCTCTTGATACCTATAATATCAATTGTTGTAGTTTCTTTTCGGGATTTCCTTATTAACTCCTCAGGTTCCATTTCCAATCCCTGCTTCCACGGCGCACATCTACGACGCAACGCCCGTTTTCCAACCGAGCGAAGGCGGGAGGGGGGAGACGAGTCTGAACCGAGGTCCTAGCGTTCGCCTGTGGTCTCCATCGGAGTGTCTTTTCCTTATGGTTATGATCCTATGCCATTGTAGTTCCTTTTTGGGCTTACCATACAGGATGTTAAATATGAAGTTGGTTGACGACAAAGAGGAGTTTCGATAGCGACAGTACATGTATAGGTGGGGTTTAGTGTGTTGGGATGTTTTGGGTATAGGGCTCAGCGTTTCGGGTTCGGGGTTCAGAGCTTGGATGTCATTATGGTTAGGGCAACCTTTAGGCTTTAGGGCTTCAATTAGGTTTGATTGGGATTTGGGCTTATGGACTAATACAGCATTCCCCACCCACCCCCGCAAAACCGCCACCACAAGCCCGCAAGACTAAACTTGACCAAACCCAAAACCCCGAGCCCGAAGCCCGGATACCAGACCCCACCCAACCCTGAGGCCCCGTGTACTTATGTAACTTATGTAATATGCACTTTGGCCTTAAAGTGGTCCCTGTATAGGTACTTTGCGGCCATCTACTATTTGTGTGTGTGGACCCTTAGGGTCATGCCCGATTGGACAAACCCATCCCTTTCGGTATGGTTTTGGTATTTACACCTACATATGCTTTTCAATCTGAGCACCCGGAGTATGCATAGCCTTCAGTCCATGCAAACAGTAAACCCCGAGAAGCGTGAAGCTCACAGCTGCATGTTTATGAGTTTGGGGGTCTGCATGTGTCTCGCTTTAAGGTTGATTATGGTTTGGGTGAACTTATGCTGGTGTGACGTGGAATACAATCCTGCAGAAAGCCACACATAGCCAGAGCGCCATCCTAAGCCCCAACCTGAGCCACAGGACGCTCCGTTTACAGTGTTAGCATGCCATGGAGACACTGCTTACTTTCACCAAACGAAGCACGTTAAACTTCTCAGTACATTGGCATTTCTTACGATATGTATGACTGCTCCTATCCTAAACCAAATCTAAATGCTAAAAATGTACTCCTAGAATCCTTGCACCCTATTCTCGACAGTAGACGGCGAACCCTTACTCCTGAACCCAACACTAAAAACCCCGAAGGCCTGAGCCCTGAAACGTCCGGGAAGCACAGGCTCGCACACAACAGCGGAGTCCGCCCCAAATGTCGCCCTGCACAGCATCTCACCCTCGAGCTCGGCAGGCATTTTTGGGTTGAGGGTATACCTACAGTCTCCATTGTAGTTATTTTTTTCGGTTTAACCAAATTTATCTTTAGGGCACTAGAAGGTAATCCAAAAAGGAAATGCACTGGAGACTATAGGTAGGGCTTATAAGGCTTGGGGTGTAGGGTTAGGTTACCTGAGTTTTACACCTTCTTTGGAGGGTGCCTGCTGTATGCCGTACTAACCAGAGAACCAGGTATAGTAGAACGGCAGTGTGTTACAACCCTCTATGTAGGACCCATACGGAGTAGGGATACATTACAGAGTACATGGTTTCAGGATGTGGTTTTCGGCATTTCTGGGTTCAGGTTTCGGCTATTCCGAACTTTGCGCATGGCCTGGTGCCACTCCAAAAGTTGTAAAAGGGTCCCTACCAGTCTGGTGCTGATCCCACTCCTAAACCCTAACAAGCAACGTCACGCTGAGGTCGTTTTGGTTGTATTGTGTCTGGGACGACTCGTGAGTTCACTCCGGCGGATGCTTGAAGCCCTGAACTGGGGTTTATAAGGGTAGAAACTCGTCTTAAGAAGTAGTTCAACTTCAGGCAAGATGCCTCCAACAGAGATGCGGCCAACACCCAGCATCTGTAAGCCGTAAGAAACCGGCCGTCAGCGAGCCATGGGACGTTTCATGCACAAGGTATTGGTCCGGATCTGTCTGGCGTCATCTTCTTTCTTATTGGAAGATAGCTCCATCTGGGCTGGCTGTCAGCGAAACACAGAGTGTTCATTCTGCGCCCCTGCAGCTGATTTCTCTAGACACCCACAGCACCCTCAAAACCACAATCCCAAAAGGTCCAAGTCATAATGTAGTAGCTACCTAGTAGAGGTTCAGACCCCAAGCGTATATACTATACTATTACTCGGACCTTTTGGGAACCATGCTTTGACTCCGCATACACCCTTCTTCATGACTCAAACTTATTGTGGCTTCGGAGCACAGCCCCGAGTTTCCCCGGTGCCGCTTAGGGGTTTGCATATGTTGATTATCGAGTCCTGCTAGCCTTCGGACTTCCTTGCAACAAGAATGCCCGTAGTCACTGTAGTCTCCATGGTAGATCCTTTGTGTTGGTTTAACCAGCTTTACAGCAATGGAGCCTAGAATTAGGTAACCCTTGGCGCCGGCATGCCAAGCTTGTGCAGGGGTGGCCTGGAATGGTATGGGCTTCTCCCCCTCCGAGCTCCCGAGGGATTTCGACGGGGTGCACGTGAAGTTTGCTGCTGCTTGACCCAAGTACAAGTGCAAGGTGTCACCTGAGCCCTAGACTGGAGAATGACACTGCCTACCTATACACCCAACTAGTCTCTGTTGCGGATGCGAGCCCTTCACTAATGAGTCGTTCGGAAGACCCCCATAGCAGTTTTTGTCAATGGGTGTGTGCTGGTGCAAAGCCTTGATCCAAGGAGGCGCAGATTCAGCGCAGCTTTCTCTTCACAAGAAACAGTCTCTCAAAGGAATGTTGTTGCTGTCTCATTATTGACTTATCACCAAAGTCCTGGGGGCGTGAAATTGCAAGTCTCCAAGCACGGAATCTGAAATTGAAGGATTACATACGGTTCAGGGTTTACCCCTAAACGGCAAAACCTAAATCCTAAACCCTATAAATCTGAATTCTATCTGGCTAAGGGTCATATCCTAAAATCTAGTTCCTAAACCCTATAAATCTCAAGTCTATTTGGCTGGGAGTCAGACTCGCAATAGTTATCCTAAAATCCCCAAGCCCGACAGACCAAAGCGAATAGAATCCTTGCAACTCCTCACCTGTAAGACGCTTCCTTCGAACCTTCAAGCAAGAAGTATACGATAGAAGCCTGAATCAGTTCTCTGGGCTGCTGATTATCATAGATAGTAGAACTAACCCCTAAACCCTAAACCCTGTTCCGAAATCAGACGTTCAGTCCGTCCACCCTCAAAACCCTATCCTACCAGGAGGGTCGGGGGACTTAGTAAGTATTTATTCTATGCATTTATATAGTACCCGAACAGGGACCTTCATTGGGGGTTTGGTTATGGTTATGGTAGTTTCTTACACCTCTACACAAAGATGCGATTCAGGCCCCTATGGATGTTCGCGTAGGTTACAGCGTCCAAGTTGTCTGGAGGTTTGGCGGTGCGATGGCGGTAGCTGCCGGATGCAGCAGGACATTCTGTTTGGAGTTGGGTCCGCTGGCCCCAAAGAACCTACCTTTTGACTGACTTATATATGGAAATACAATCAGGAACCCCAAAAAGGGGTAGGTTGGTAGACCCTAAACCCTAAACCCATCCGAGCCCTACAGCATCTTGTGGAAATTAGGGTACCAGGGGTTTCGGGCTTCAGGGTTTGGCGTCGAAGGTTTGGGCTTTTGGGTTGAGGTTGAGGGTGCGGAGCCGCTTTGCGGTGGAGCATGCTGTGGTTTTTCGAGCGTACTGGAGTGCATAGCAGGCACGCAGAGCATGGAAATTTCAGATTGAAGTCAAGTTGTCTTTGGGTTTGGAGCTGTGCAAGATGTTAAGCTAGCTTTGGGTTAAGTTTAGGTGCAGAATGCATAAGATAATGAAAACAGATTAGCTCTGCTAGCTCTGATAAAGTCTTTATCAGAGCTAGCAGAGCTAATCTTTAAGATCCAGAGGTGGTCGGAACTCACAGGTGATCTCTTGTACCCGGACACAAACAATGCGCGCCGAAGCTTACAGCGTGGGGCAGTAATTAATTAGACTCTTGTGGAGCCTCTTGCTTTCATTGCCCCCAGCATCTCTCCAGATGTCATACATTCATGACATGCGAATGACATGTATTTCAACACGATTTTATCGTAACTTTCGAATAATCCAGACATGTAGAAGTCGGACAGGTTCAGAACAAACCCGCACAACCTACTAACGCTCCAAGACGTTCAAAAGAAACTGAACCCCACCGGCTTTTCGGGCATGGGGGAGAAAGGAGCTGACAAAAACACAAATCCTAACCCCAAAACCCTAAACCCCAAACCCAAAACACTAAAACCCTAAACCCTAAACCCTACAACCCCTCTAAGCCGAAGCTCGAAGACCAAACACCCCAAACCCTAATGAAGGAAGGCGAGGACGACAGAGCGCTCGTCTGCGAGTTTGGGCCTATGAAGGAGGGAGTCCCCTGTCCGGGTTTTAGGGTTTGGGGGGGTTTTTAGGGGTTTAGGCTTTGGGGTTTAGGGTTTCAGGGTGTGAGGCTTTTTGGGGGGTTTAGGCTTTGGGGTTTAGGGGTTTAGGGGTTTATGGGGGTTATAGCGTTTATAGGGTTTATAGGGTTTAGGGGTTTTGGGGTTTTGGGGTTTAGGGTTTGGGGTTTGGGGTTTTAGTGTTCGGGCTTTAGACATTGAGGGTTTGAGCTCAGGTCCAGGGTTTGGGGCTTACCCAGAGTCTCCATTGTAGTTCCTTTTCTTGGTTTAACCAAATATAATTAGGATCCTATAAGGTAACCCCAAAAAAGGAACCACAATGGAGACTATAGGTAGGGTTGTGGATTTTGCGGTTTTGGGTTTCGGTTGTAGGGGCTACAGCATGGTGTAGACTTGTGGGTTTGAATGATGGCTAACTGCTAGTATCCCTTACACTTAGTTATAGGATGAAATACCCCAAACCTTATTCTGTTTCTGGGAACTCTATCTGAGAACTCTGTACTAGACCCTTGATAGAAAGATCGACCTCTCAGCCCTTATAAAGTCATAGTCTCCCTGAAATCAACTCTTAAACGAACCCTGTCGTTCTCATTTAGGCCCCCTAAACCCTAAACCCTCAACCCCTGAACCCTAAGCCCTAAACCCCTAAACCCTAAACGTAAACCCCTATATAAACCCTAAACTGATACAGGGGCTCGTGGTTCAGGGCCCAGTGTTTAGGGGTGCAGCGTTTGGGAGGGGCGCAGGTTTCCGCGTTTAAGGTTTGGGTGGTTGGGTTCAGGGTTTAGAGTTTGGGCTTTAGGAGGTTTCCGCGTTTAAGGTTCGTGTGGTTGGGTTCAGGGTTTAGAGTTTGGGGTTTAGGGGTTTAGGGTCATACGGGTTTACGGTTTTTCGGGTTTAGGGTTTTACGTTTTGGGCTTTCGGAGGTTTCCAGGTTTAAGGTTCGGGTGGTTGGGTTTAGGGTTTGGGGTTTAGGGGTTTAGGGTCATAGGGGTTTAGGGTTATAGGGTTTATGGGGTTATAGGGTTTAGGGTTCATAGGGTTTAGGGTTTTAGGGTTTTAGGGTTTGGGCTTTAGGAGGTTTCCACGTTTCAGGTTCGGGTGGCTGGGTTTAGGGTTTAAGGTCTATAGAGTTCACGGTGCAAGCTGTGGAGTTGAGAATTTAATTAAGCGTTTCACGTTTCGGGCTGAGGGGTTAGAGTTGATTCAGGGTTCAGGGATCTTGGGTTCAAGGGTTTTAGGGTTTACGTAGGGGGTTGCAGACGGTTTGGTTGGGATTTCGGGCTGCATGTTGCAGTTCCGTGTGGGTGCAGGGACCTGTTTTGAAGCGGCGTTGGTGGTGGAAGTGACCAGAATCTCAGAGGACGCTTGAGCCTTGATGGCACAACAGCCACCTACCTCCTGAACTCTACAACAGGCAGACTTGCAGGTAGGCATGGAAAGGCAGACAGACAGACAGGCAGGTTCAACCCTAAGCCCTAAACCCAAACATCGGAAGATTGACTGGGTTTGCGAGCACAGGGCCCCAAGCCGGGACCTCAATCAATGCAGACCTACCAGAACTTACCTGTAGGGTCCCACGTTTTCCTTTGTTGTCTTTAAGCCTTCAAGCCATGAGCCGTTGAATTCACAAGATCCTGTCGAAGTTTCAGGTCGTGTCGACTGGAGACTACGCATACTGTTGGTTTGCTCGAGGGCAACCGCGCGCATGCGATCGTGTGCTCGATTCCGCAAGCTCGAGTTTTGAATGACACGAAAGTCCAAAGTTTTTCCCTGAGGGCAATAGTGATTTGCGGCCTGCGGCATGATGAAAGCTATAAGCGGAAGAAAAGGTATGGTGTGGTAGCGACAGGAATCATTGGGAGAACAGTATTACCGCCAAAGAATGTTTCTTATGCTCTTAGTTGACGATCCTGAGCAGATCCATGTCTGCCGCAACACTTCTTCTCTGAAGTGCACGCTACAATACGACTGATTAACGGAACGACAATACTGTAGTAACAGATCTCGGCCTCAGACGGTTTGAGGGTCCTTCAACGCAACATGTTGAGACTGCTTGTGCATGTGGGACTCTGAGAGCTGTCGGTGCCTCGCTCGTGACATGATGCATATGGTGTTTTGTCAGGGTGCCTGAGTGGATGATGCAGCCGTTTTGCTTATGACAGAGGCTAGCTGCCAGCTTTCGCGTGCATGTGTGTTTTAAATTCAGCTGTGTTAATATGGCATCGAAACACCGTTTGTCCGCTCACTCAGCCGTGCAAGGCCCCAAGCAACATATCACGGAACTGGATGAGCGATGTCATGAGGCAAGACATTGCTGGTGGTGGTTTGTGGTGCCTAGTTGTTGCTAGGTGGTGGTGGGTCAAGTGACTAAAGGCGGCAACGGTTTTTGTCTAGTGGCAATGGCAGTAGAACCCGCAGCGCTGCTTATCACCATGCTGCACAGCCAAGGTTTTGCGAATGCTTCCTGGTGAAACACGCCGCTTTTGGGTGGACAAGACCACAGAGGACTCGCACCAAGCTCTTCAGTTGGAAAAGGAATTCGGCTTTTCCCGGTGTACCTGAAATCTTACGACTTTGGGCTGCAGCTTTTGGATCGCCCCTAAATATTCGAGGCGGGGTCCCGCTTGTGGTCGCGAATCCCCAAAGACTTTTATTGGCATGTAACACCCGGTATGAACCTTGTCTAGAGTCACACAAAACATCAAGTAATAACACGATGGTTTAGGCTTTCAGAACCCCATATAGTCACACAGGCTCCGATTGGTTTGCAGGATCGGCGATTTGGAAGGCCCGTGCCGGAAAGGTGGCTTGGCTTCGAGGGGACGCCCGATTCGTGATCATATGTTTTGTAACCGTTCTCACTGCTCCCAAACAATGTGGCAGCACAATGGGGCTTTTAACGTTCAGACTACAGAGCTGCTGGTCCGCGTTCGCTCGAGGCAGGCCGGGACGCAGGTGGTCGTATGGCTCCCGCTATTGTGCGGTGTGCATTTCGGATGACAGTTTCGTTTTTTTCCACAGCTCGACTGTGGCCCCGTCCTTGGGGAAGAGTGGTTCGATCGCTATACATTCCAATACATTGGCTTCTGCTTGGCCTTCGAAGTGATCGAAATGTCTAAAGCCATGGCCGGGCCTCATTTTTGTCTCTCGGGTTCGTCGGTGTGGTCCCTTAAACCCTGCTAAGCGATGAACGGAGGGGGGTGCCTTCGAAGGTTTGCAGGTTTGTGGTTCAAGCAAGCATCCTTGTTGGCACAATGTGACATTTAGTGGAAGAACCCTTTAGCTGTGTAGTCTAGAGCCGTTGTTCTTGTTTGGGAATGTCCCGGAGTGTGGAGGTCTGTTGGCCCCTTGTTTCAAGGTCCCCTATTTGAAATCCTGTCATCTGGTACAAGACAGCAACAAATCCATTGAAGCCTACTAAGTTTATCGGCTTCAACAGTTTGGTCGACGGCCAAACCCCTACAACAGGTTCTAAGGTCTGTATCTGGTACCTGACTCCTGGAGCGAAATCCGCTTTGCTTGCAAGTAACACAACAGCATCAGCGGCAAGTACAGCAGAAGACTCACAGTTCATAATGTCGATCCCCTGCTACTTAACCCTGACCTTACAAGGAATCATTATCGGGATCCAAACGAAAGCGATTTTTTCCAAGCATCTACATTACTCTTTGTTTCGTCGTCGTTTTTTCCCTGAGGTTTCTGCCAAACGGAGATCTGGTCGTAGATCTCACTCTGCTCGGGATCGATCGCTTCTCGGCGAATTGGGGTTTGAAGGCATGTAGTGCTTAGGCTTGGAGTCTTGCCAAATGTTGGGCGTTGCCTGCGCCGGTACTTCCCGCCTTTGAATGTAAATGTCCTCGAGGGATAAGAGCTATGCCAAAACATATCCCGAAGCATTCACGTCGTGGTCAGCTTCAACGATTTCGCAAGGTCTGGGCTTAGGGTTTTATGGCATTTGAGCACAAAGTCGCTGCTTACAAAACCCTAAACCTGAAGCCCCAAGCCTTAAGCCCTACACCAAACCCTAAACCCTAAACCCCCAAACCCCTAAACCCCTAAACCCCAAACCCCTAAAACCTAAACTCCTAAAACCTAAACCCCTAAACCCCAAACCCCTAAACCTAAACCCCTAAAACCTAAACCCCCCCAAAACCCCCCAAACCCTGAAACCCCAAACCCCTAAAACCTAAACCCCTGAAACCGTCAACAAAGGCCCCAACCACCGGCTCATCCTGGTAAGGAATTCTAGCTGTATCTGCAGTTCGAAAAGAGCCCATAAAAATAAAAAAAACTGAAACCTAAACCCTAAACCCCGGCCCGAACCTCCCGGAGGCGAGGCCGTCTTCGAGTACAAGCTGTCAGATGCAGCGTTGGAGATGCGCCAGCTGCAACTTGCCAGAGACCTAAACCTAAGGATCCTTTAAGGGACCGTTTAGGGTTTAGGGTTTAGGGATCTATAGGATCCTAAACCTAAGGATCCTTTAAGGGACCCTTTAAGGGATCTATAGGATCCTAAACCTAAGGATCCTTTAAGGGACCGTTTAAGGGATCTATCCGGTTTAGGGTTTAAAGCCTAAACCCAGATACCTCCAGATTTCAGACGAGAGAGTTTCAACAGTAATCTAGGAACCTGATTAAGAAACCCGGGCCCCGTAACCCCAATATATTAGGGCTCAGATACAGAACCCCAACAAAGACCCAGGGTTCCTTCATCAGGTTCCTACAGCATGTTGCTGTCCCTGCTTGTAGAATCCCGGCATTTTTTCGTGAGCCATTGACATTCGGAATTTTTCTTTCAAGCCTTCTATATAGGTCTACGGTTTAGGGAGTTTAGGGTGTGGGGCATCCGGATCTTGTGTAGGGTTTAGGGATGGTTTAGGAGTTTGATTCGCATCCTGATAGGGTTGTGTTGGTACTTCGACCTGGTGATTTGCACTGCTACAGTCGAAGTCAGCAGGGACCACAGTGCAGAACCACTCCGCCTGATCATGATCGAGCAGGAAAAACAACCCCTAAAGTGCTGATAGGCACTCGAGGATGCCCCAAGTGTGTGTCCAATTTGCGAAGGTTTCGGTAAGCCCTGAATCCGAAACACTATAACTCTACAAACATCTGGGGGTTTCCGAAAATAGGGGGACCCTAATATAGTACTCCAAATAGTAGGATCCTTATTATAAGGACCCCAAAATAAGGTACCCCCCAATTTTCGGAAACTCCCATCTCACAGTATATGTTGTATGAGCCCTTAGAGGAACCTTCGCGGGCCTCAGTTTTACCCTTAACCTAAGCTCAATAAAACCTAATGTAGGAACCTGATTAAGAAACCCTGGGCCTATAGCCCCAAAATAGTAGGATTCATATAAGGAACCCTAATAAAGGCCCAAGGTTTCTTAATCATGTTCCTACATTAAACCGAATGATGCAAGGCGCGAGCAGAACCCGATCATCGTCGCACAGCGTGCTGTCGGAGTGGGCGTCCAGCTGTGTGTGCCTGTGCAACAGATCTAGTATTGGGGCCTGAATAATCTAAATCGGCATTTGGGGTACCTTACAGTATAGTCATAAAAAGGAGCCCGAAAATAGTATGGGTGAATATTTCGGCCCCTTTGACATTAGAGTTTTGGGGCTTTTAGGGTGGCATCCAGGGTCCCGTGTGGAGCTCTGGGTGTTGGAGGACGTGTCGCCTTGGGTTTTGTATGATGTGTCATCCTTGCTACCTTTTGGGTCCGGTCATTTTCAGGGTTACCTTAGCAATTTGGGGCTTCAGGGTGCAGCTTCCCCAAGCCAAGGACAGTTCAGGAGAAAGGAATGCTATGGATGTCTTAGACCTCTATGACGCCAGAGTCTAGTCCTTATATAGGAACTGGACAGCACACAGAGACTCCGTCAGCCTACACGCAAGGATCCCTCTCAAGGACCCCGATGAGAAGTACCTGTAGTGTGCACTTCCTTGTAGCATATAGTATCTTAATTACAAAACTGGTAAAACCAACAAAGGAATTGCAATGGAGACCACAGGTAGAACTTGGTTTTTGGCGCAGGAACCCCGAAATCCTGCGGCTCCTTGCTTGACCTCGGTGTCTACGCTCCTCGAAACCCCCAACCCTATGCTTATACCCCTTGAACCCCTAAACACCTAAACCCCAGATGAAACCCCCCCAAAACCTACCCATTTTGGGGCTCCCGATCAGGATTTCCTTATACAAACCCTTAAGCCTTAAAGAGGCAGGTTCTTTAGGGCCTGGCCTTTAGTTTCGATCTTCGTTTGGATGTTTCGGGTTTGAAAGCCACGACCAAGCTGTCAAGACTGGGTTTAAGAGTTAGGGTTTAGGGATTAGGGGGAGCAATCATGAATACTATGTGGGCAGTATATACACACTTGTCATTATAGTCACAGTGAAAAAAGTACCCCAAATTAATTATACCCCAGCCGAGGGCCTTTTGTAAGGGTCCAAAGAAGCCACTAATTAGGTACTCGGGTTTCGGGTAGTAGTTACGTAGTATCGTAGGTTATTTTTCGGGAGTGTATACCCATTCGTCATATAGCTTTGCAATTTTTCAGGTGTGGCATCTGACTAACTGTTAAGTATTTGGATCCCCAGGGTATTAAATCCCTACAATTCCTTCATCTGCTAAGATCGGACCCACAATAAAAGAGCGATACCTCGACCCTAAACCCTAAACCTTAAACCCTTGAGCCCTGAATCTTCAGCCTTTCAGTGCCCAAAGCCCTCCAACCCCAACCCCCCAATCCGAAACCCACAAAACAGCAAACTCCTCGGTTCAGGTTTAGGGGTTTAGGGTTTAGGGGTTTAGGGTTTAGGGGTCAGGGTTTAGGGTTTAGGGTTTAGGGGTTTAGGGTTTAGGGGTTTAGGGTTTAGGGTGCCAAAGATCTAGTGCAGAAGGGGATGGGGAGAACTTAATCTCAACCTCACACGGCATAAGCCCAAGCCCTTGTGCCCGCATGCCTTAGGCCCTGCAGCCGCCCATCCTAGTGAAACTTCAAGTGCCTCCTACCTATAAAGTCTCCATTGTAGTTCCTTTCTCGGGTTCCCGGGTTCCCGAAAACCTTAATCCTATTCTAAACCCCGAAGACAACGCGGCAAAGGCCTGGGCGCTGATGTACTCGTACTATCAGGCGAATTCTGGAGCCATAATTAGAATAGGGTTCCTTTAATAAAGGGTTCCGGGTTACTGCAAGGGATCTATGGGGGGAACTATAATGTAGGGGCCTGAAAAGCTTGATTTATAGTGAGCCCCAGAAAGTTGGCACATAGATTCGGGATGATGACTGCTGCGATCCCCTATACTATCCCTACGGCTCAAAATAGCCCCAAAGCCTTATATAGTCTTTGGGCCCAAAATTTCGAAAGCCTTAAAATATGAGTCCTTGGAGCCTAAGGGTATACTTTAAGGCATGAAATTAAAAAGGTGCCGTTCCCATCTTTCTGGCGTCTACTGTACAGGGTAGGGTCAGACGGCTGGTTTAGGGTTTTCTCGGGTTTAGAGGGTGTGGATTAGGGTGTAGGGTTCGTGCAAAGGGTTTAGGGTTTGAGGGTTTAGAGGGTAGAGTTTAGGGTTCGTGCCTTAGGAGTTTAGGGGTTGGGTTGTATGATTTGGGTGTTAGGAGGGATTCCCTAAGGGTCCATGTGCCCAAATAGTATATACCTTTGCCGCACAGTAGCCATATGGGGACTACTTGTCCGTGTCCTGGGTCATCATTGCAGTCGTCATCGCGGAGGTGGCTGGCCGTGGGGGCCGTGGCCCCGCCCAGCAAAGGCAAGCAGGGGAAGGATCCCCTTTGGGCTGACTGCCCAGAGAGCCCAATACCCCTTAATTGAGGAATATTTGAATATGACTTAAATTACATAATATGATTTAAGCAAATTTAAGCTACATTCCTTAGTATTGGGCTCTCTGGGAGGGCGGAGCACGCCGATGGGCATGGCAGGGCAGGGCAGGGCAGGGGGCAG